>JACXGM010029828.1:0-13521 GCA_016801145.1 Umbra pygmaea
CTGGTCTAGTGTTGTGGGCTGGTGCAACAGTCTGGTGCACTGGTCTAGTGTTGTGGGCTGGTGCAACAGTCTGGTGCACTGGTCTAGTGTTGTGGGCTGGTGCAACAGTCTGGTGCACTGGTCTAGTGTTGTGGGCTGGTGCAACAGTCTGGTGCACTGGTCTAGTGTTGTGGGCTGGTGCAACAGTCTGGTGCACTGGACTAGTGTTGTGGGCTGGTGCAACAGTCTGGTGCACTGGTCTAGTGTTGTGGGCTGGTGCAACAGTCTGGTGCACTGGTCTAGTGTTGTGGGCTGGTGCAACAGTCTGGTGCACTGGTCTAGTGTTGTGGGCTGGTGCAACAGACTGGTGCACTGGTCTAGTGTTGTGGGCTGGTGCAACAGTCTGGTGCACTGGTCTAGTGTTGTGGGCTGGTGCATAGGCCTGTTTCAGTGGTCTGTTCAGTAGTCTGATGCCATGTTGTGGTGCAGTGTTCTGGTGCAATGGCCCGGTGCAGTGTTCTGGTGCAATGGCGCAGTGCAGTGGTCTGGTTACAATACTGGGAGTCCAACAAATAGGCTCAGAGCTAACCCCCCCCCAGTGGTCAGCTCTGAGCTGGCATCAAAGCTGACCACCTGCATCAGACTACTAAACAGTGGGATGAGGTGATACTGGACAGAGGTTCCTTGTCTCTTTATGCTCTAGCAACACTGTGGTCAGGCCTGTCATCTCCATCATAGTTGTAGGCTGAGGAATGTACTGGAGAAAGTGTGATAAGAAACCGGACTCCTTGGAGAAAATAACTTTGTCTATCACAGACCTGCTGAGGAGCTGTATCTACCAGGCAAGGCCTTTCTTAAAGATGGCAGATAAAATGGTGGAGAGTGAAGAAAAAAACTATTAATCTTTCAGTCATAAAGATTGTCAGCCCTAAACCCTTGTGAAAAGCCCTAATCCTTATTGAGAAACACGGGATCAATTAGGGTAATTAATGAGGTCACACACACAGCTGTCAGGGGTTTCAGTGGTTAAGGAGTCAGACTTGTTTTCATAATGTTGCGGTTCAATTCCCGAGTAGGCCAAATGTGTTTTTACTCTATACTGCACCATAGGATTTGCCTGTACTAACTGTAAATCACTGTGGATTAGAAATGACTAACATATATATTTTTTATATAATATGCATACCCATACCCACGTACATGCATAAGCATTCAGACCATCGTACTTCATAGCGCTCATAAGCACAAAGAAAATATATGTCAATGAATACAAAAGCCAAAATATTAAACAAGGAGCTGAGGCAGAAAGAATGACCTTTTCAAAAGGCTGTTTAATAGTCACCATTTATGTGCATCTGGGGTTTTGTTGGTTTTATAGGTTTACATTTACATTTTTACATTTTTGTCAATTAGGAGACACTCTTATTCAGAGCGACATTGCACAACGATATATTCTGAAACCGTTGTTAGGACAACGTCAGTTTGTTTATTAAATAGCAATATGTCTTTGTTGACACCCTGATGAGTTTATGAATAGGCCTGTGAGTTAATGCTCCATCTGTATAGCCTTCTGCTGCCCATGACACACCAAACAAACTGGCCAAAACCACGAGGACATGGTGCCATAGAGCACAGAGAGCAAGCACGTGCTGGCATGAAGAGATGCACTCTCCCTCACCAACACTGGCCGTCTTCCTACAACACGTTTCAAACTACTGAAACCAAATGAGCTAAACCAAAATAGGATATTTTTAACAATCAAACTCAACCTCTACAGCTGTTGGAAAGTATCATTCCGGAATGGATTTCAAAATAAAATATGTTATAATAAAAAATGACGTATTATACAGTATATTTTATATGCTATGGTATATACAATCCAAATTGGGACAGTTTAGTTTGAGTAGGCATGATAGTGTGAAATGGATAAACGAGACACAGAGACAATGCAGTTCCTTTCCAAGACTGGCACCATCTCCATGACTGGCACGGCCCTCACTGTGACACGCAGCACTGGGCACAGAATGGGCAGATGACAGCACCGTGGGACATGGGCAAAGGGCAAGGATCCGAACAACATTTTCTTCCATGGTTGTTAATAATTGTCAGTAAGAGGAGTATGGTGGGAGCAGTGAGGAAGGAGGGCGAATGAAGGAGCAGAAAACAGTGTAAAAAAAACCCATCAGCCTCCCCCTATCCCACAAACATGAATTTCTTTCTCTACTACTTCACTGACTATAATCTGCTAGATTATTGCTGAGTCAATCTTTAGATGAGTGCACTGGCTATAAGTGGCTCTGGGTAAGTGTCTGCTGAATGTAAATGTAACATGAAAGATATAGGGTGAGCTTTTTACTTTCAACACAGTCATGTTCCCCATTTTTAAGGTACCATGAGGTGTGCCTTTAATGTTTCCCTTTAACGGCGCTCATGCAAGCTCTAGCGGGAGAACGGTTCTCTTGAAGGTTCTAAAACTGGGGATGAACACCAGCTAATTACGACCGTTCGTTTGTTTCCGTCTGGTCTATATCTACATCTGCGTCAGAGGAAGTCAGCATGATTGCACTAATAGCTAACAGCATCTCTTGCACCATCACACCGGAGAAGGATAGTAGGTTATGACCAAGTGTCCAATGGAAGCCTGGAGCTTTGTGGAGGTTGAAACTTTTTATGGTACTGTTTCTTCACAGAACAGACCAGAGTAAAGTTAGTACTTATAACACATTGCTCCTCAATATGTGCTTACAGCGCTGTTTGTAAGGACCAATTTGGATTTATTTTGATCTTATAGGGCTTTAAAAATTTAGGTCAGAATCTGTCTTGAACTATGATATGATTGATTGGTTAAAATACGAATTAGTGGACAGATTTCATACATGTGTTGTTGGTCTAAGCGCAGCCAAAGCATGTGCAAATTTCAAATAAATATATCTAAAGAAAATACTGGAGTATAGTAGCGTGAGATCAACATCCAGAAGTCACGTCTATTATAATGTGGCAGCACTGTCAAATGTGTCTTGAATGTTGTATTTATTTTAAAATCTTGTAATTGACAAACTGCTACAGGAAACTGAATTACATACTGATTCGAATAAGTGAAAACTAATTTAATCAACCAATCAGATGTCTTATTGAGATGAAATTAGACAGGAAATGTGCCCCACAGCAAGGTGATTACTATAACAACAATCTCCCCAGAGGGCATGTAATTGGTGGGCAGCCATTGAGACTTCTGCTTTAAAGGAACTAATATGTTAGAGAGCCTTTAATAATTAATTCACCCCTCGTTAACTCTTCTGTTGTCTGAGGGGCTTATTGTACTTGCAGTTCAAATACTGGTTAATTGGAGTGGTGGAGCTCCCTAAAGCGTTACAGCTATCTGATTAAAGACATTTTTTTACAAGTGCCCTACAAATTTGTTTTCATGTGGTCATACCATTATCACAAATATGCTGGGAATTTACTGTGGCAATTAGAAAATCTAGTCCAGTGTTAGATATTAAATTATGCAACTTTTATTACTTTTTTTTATCACTTTTTTTTATCACTTTTCATCTTTAAGTTTTGGAAAAACATCCAAAACTGGGTTGTCTCTGTTACAATTCAGCTATAGTAAATTTATTTATTTATTTTTTGTTACTTTGTTTCTGTTTAGTTTTTTGTAGCTGTTTGCAATAAACAAATCAAACAAAAGCAATTGAAATAGCTCAAACCCAACGAATGCTTTAAGTGTTTTCCCGAAATCCAACAAAAAATGCAACAGATAATGACTTCTCCAGTCTCAAAATTATTCAACCCCTTCATGGCAAGCAGCTTTTGCTTCGGTAGGTACAGATTAAACAATAAACTGTCACAGATACATTTCAAAATGAAGTTGTAATTATCACGAAATATGCACAAAAACAAAATATACATGCTAGCTAGCCATCAACACCAGTGAAAGATACTGCTCCGACCTTACGTCGTGGACTACTCCCTGGCCAAGTGACTTCATTTTGAGCTACAGTATAGTTTGCTATTTATCTTACTTTGACCATTACTGTACGTACTATAGGATAATTTTCTTTACGATAGAACTGATGATTAATAAAATGTGTGTAGAAATAGGTTTCTTGTTTAGAATACAGTTATGAGGAAATGCAATAAATGTAGCAAGAGATTTTGGTATATGTTATGCAGAATAACTGTTCAAAGGATCAGTATTAGTCAGAACTAACCACTAAGTGATATTAAATGCGTGTTTGGTGTCTATTAGAAGCTATAGATCATGTCGAAATTATAAAGCAAGACCAGTTATTCTGAGACTGTTGGAAAATGATTTATGTAATTAAGAAGGATTGTTCCCTGGGAAATGTATTGCAAATGCTCCTTTAGGTAAAGAGATGGCTTAATTAAATAAGATTATGTAGGAATGCAGGCAACTAGGTGATAATTGAATGTTGAATACAAGAGTCCTTTTGAAGCCAAGGTTCCTGCTGGTTGTGACCAAATGGCAAACATTTGGCTGTGTTTATCTATCGTTCTTGGTTCAGCTATAGGCAATACTTTAGCCACCATGTTGGGGCTTCAAAGCAAAGCAAAGCATTTACATGAGACCCAGACTAACTGTCGCCTTAAACCTGTTGAATGTATGTTGTATCCAAGGGCAACGATTGGTTAGATTTGAATAATGCCATCGATTAGGCCAGTAGTTTATCAGTATTGTTTTCCTGTCATGACGTCATTCCTGATATAACCAAAGTGAGAAACGATGATCGGACCTGCAGAAACGACCGGCATTATTGTTGATTCAAACAATAAAGTATTTTGCTCTATTTACACATTCTCCGGACTCTGGCTAAATTAATTAGTTGATGAACACATCGATTGATACACGAAAGTACACACCGCCACAGACTTGAGCTTTCAAAGAAGCTCTGGACGCCCTGTCAAGGACGCTTGTCAAAAAAGTATGGGAAAGCTTTAGACGCTTTGGGCGCTTTGGCCGCTCTGACGTGGTATGATCAGACTCTAAATAATAGGGCAGGACTAGCATACGTAGCCTTAACTACTACTATCGTGAGCAAATGAATTGCATTCCCGCTTAAATCGAGGGAACATATTTCCAATAAGAGTTGAACTCATCCTCATATGTGTATGACTGGATCATTATGGATAATCGGGAAGTTGTTGTGTTTGGTGCTGCTTTATTGTATTTGCGCAGAAGACGTCGATGTCGGACTCGGAGTCTCTGTTCATGACACACTCCAGGACCGTCATCAAAGGATGTCTATATTTCGATTGGTTGCTGGTCGTTAGCCGCTGAACCGCGTCATAGCTCATTACCATAAAGTTGAACAAACTTCAACTTTTCTGCTTGACACTCTGGTCGCTCAACACGCCCAAAACGCCCAAAACGCGACGCCAACTGATTTTTGCCGGTCCTTGCAGGTGAGAGAAGCTGGCTTCCATTGAAAATGAATGAGTTCTGGTATCTTTGAAAGCTCAAGTCTGTGGCGGTGTGTACGTACGGTTACACTATGTCAGTAAATCCTCTAAAGTCAATCGACAGCCATACCACCCATCTAGCTCCAATTCATACTGACTGAGCAATATTCCGTCAATTATTATTTTTAATTTTACATTGGGTTCATCCAAGTATATACATATAAATGCTAGGCTGTGCTAATCAGAAAGACGGATTAGTCGAGTGCCCACTTTGTTGCAAGCCAATGTCTTCAGCTAGTTACCCATTTCATCGTCTAGAGGCCATACTGTAAAGCAGACCATTCGTTTCAGCTTGACTTCCTGCCAAAATTTGAAATATCTTTTTCAAATGTCTAATGGAAGTCAACATTCTAGACATATAAATGTTGTATACCCGGGCAAGCAAGGATGCAGAGTCAGAATGCGGTGTACAGCCCGAGGGCGTTTCATAAAGGAAAACAAAAGGCAACGGAAACCAGCCACCATTTGGCAATGTCTGAACTGAGAACAAAACAGTCACAACTTGATCATATTCTGGGTGGCTTCCCTGGTTGTCGGTCTTGCTTCGGCAGCAAATTCGTCTGTAATTTGGTAGTTATATCTGAAGGGAAAAATAACACAACACTTGTCATCAGACACTGTCTTTTTCCCTTCCTCTATAAAGGTCTTGAGGAGCCCAAACGAGACCCCAGATGGGCCTGGAACCTTCTCCTGAGACCCTCTGTCCATGGTGGGGATCCTCAGCAGCCTGACTCTGTCCAGGGTCCTGAACCCTTGTTGCCGTTGTGCTTCTCTTTTGCCGGAGCGAGACGCTGATGACAGAGCCGTCATGCCACAATATATGTATATAGATTAAATGTGCAGATTTGCATTAAAACAAACTGTGTTTTGCATAGTTTGCTAAATCATTGCCTTGCAGGACAGACGATGTAATGGTAGTCAGTGGTTTGAGCCAGACTATGGATTCACCAACTTTGCCTGGACCTCCAGCAGAAGGCAGCGCAAATTGGGTTAGCACTGCCCAGTATTTGGTATAGATAAATTGGATTATCTACCTTGCCACGTCACTCTCCAGGGACTCCTTGTGAGCGGATCAGGTGCCTGTGAATAAAATCACGGAGGTACTGTATAGTTGGTGAGCGTAATCATCCCGTACATGAGCTGATTAAAGGCTGGATGAGCAGTGCGATTAAGAATCGGTTGGCTCTGCAACGTGTGTTTGGATGAATCATGTGATCGCACTTCTCCATCCCACATCTGTCAAGGGGGTTTGCAGAGACGCCGCCGTAGCAGTGTTAGTGGGGAAAAATTGGACAAAAAAAAATCTGAGGGGAGAAAAATTGGGAAAATAAAAAAAAGTTTTTTCAGAACATATTCAATACTCTTCTACATTTTGTTGTGGAATAGCCTAAATTAATAATGGATTATATAATGGATTGTTTTGACACTGATCTACACACAATACAAAGTCATATTTTGTTTTGTTTTACAATGAATTTGAAATAAAATTGTGAAATTAATCTTTAGGTGTTCAACTCCTATGCTATGGCAGTCCAAATTTACAATCAATATGTGTAATGATCAACTGGGGACCAGGTCTTCAGTACAACAATAATGTTTAATCAACAAGAGTAGCAATGTACAGAGGTACGAAAAGGGAGGCCAGGACTGGCAGAGGTACGGTACACTATGGAGACTTTCATTGCAGGCAGAGGTCTGGACACACGGGAGGCTTTCAGAGCAGGCAGAGGTCGGTCCACAAGGCAGGTAGTCACAGCAGGTGGGGTTCGGTACACAGAAGACACTGAGGGCAGAAGTACACAGAGATTATCCAAACAGACACAAGTCATCAGTTGAGTGACATGGCACACATGATTGACAGACTTCGCTTCTAAATCAATTTGATGTCCAGGCCATCTGTATACTTGATTTGAAGAAAAGTGTCAACCTATTTATCTGTTTATTACATTTATTTACCTTTTTGTTTCATTAGACAAGGAGAGGGCACATTAGTCAACATTTCAAGGTGGAATGTTGTCTGGGAAACCTTTGTGACTCATCAGAATAACCTGAGGCTCTTCAACAGAATCCCAGTAGTAGAGACAGAGGAGGCTTAATTGGAGAGCATATAAAGTAGGAGTCAGTGAGTGAAGAGAAGACATGGGAGGCCATGCAGGGGCAGAAGTAGGTGGTCTCTATTGAATGGCAGTGCTGTATTTCTACCAGTGCTGTCTGGCTTCAGCTCACAGCCAGAGTCAAAGTACCTGGGCCTCTCTGCTGTCTTTAGGTTCGACCACTCCAATTTGTGTATCTCATTTTATCTCTCACTGGCTTACGCACGTCATCACTGTCTTCTAACTCTCTCTCGAATGCAGCAATACGTACTTACAAATACAAGTCTTTCCCATCTGGTAGGTTAGAGCATCTCACCAGTGACTGAGAGGTTATTATTAATTACCTGACTACAGCCCTGAGGCCTGACAAACTTAATATAACATAATGGTGATAAACGCTGGTTTTTAGGGGCCCCCTGGAAATTTTAGCCTAGGGCCCCAACAGACTCTAGGCTACACTGTAAATTACAACAAGCTGCTTGGTTAAATGCAACCATTTCCTCACAGTACACACTTGTACTCAAACCCATACCCATACCTTCCCTGTCATTAGAACTTCATTCTATTTAGCAATTTATCCTTAAAAATATAACTTAAAGTATATTAAGCTTACTTTAAATGTTATAACAAAGCACAACCTAAAATACTGGCATATGTATAAAGAAGGTATAGTAGCCGTCAGAAGTTTGGAAACACATATGCATTCAAGGCTTTTCCTCTCAGCTTTATGAGCTAGTCATATGGACTGCTCATAGAAATGGAATGGATAGAAAGGACATTCCAATTCAAATCAATGTAGCAGAATGGTCAATTGCAGCCATTTTTATGTGTACCATTCCATTGCAAAGATCTAGTGGCCTACTTCCGCATTAAACCCATTTGCGTTACCATGACAACAAACAACAATCTTAATTTTGTTGTGAACTAATCAAATAACCACGCCAAGCAGTTCAATGGCCTTTCTATCCATTCTATTTCTATGTGACTGCTCTTCCAACAGTCTTGACGGAGTTCCCATTCCACTTGAGCACTCGGATGCTTTTCCTTCACTCTGCAGTCCAACTCATCCAAAACCATCTCAAATGGATTGAGGTCGGTGATTGTGGAGGCCAGGTACTCTGATGCAGCACTTCATCACACTTCATCTTGGTCATGAATCCATTACACAGCCTGGAGGCGTGTTTTGGGTCATGGTCCTGTAGAGAAACAAATGATAGTCCAACTAAGTGCATACCAGATGGGATGGTATATTGCTGCAGAATGCTGGTTAAATGTGCCTCGTGTTGTCATTAAATCACTGTCAGTTTCACCAGCAAAGCACTCCCACACCATCACACCTCCGCCTCCATGCTTCATGATGGGAAACACATATGCAGAGATCAAAGACACCCAGTCTTTAAATTATTAAGCAATTATCATTTCTAATTGCGTATTTGAGCTGTTCTTGCCACTGATTGGCTGAAATGCATTAAGAAGGAAAGAAATTCCACAAATGAACAGGCTCAAGTGGGTAAAGCTTTCATCAAAGCAAATGAAGAAAAAAAAAAATTCACATATTTTATTTGTTGAACTTGTGTTTTGGTTACTACATGATTCCATATGTGTTATTTCATAGGTGTTATTCTTATTCTACAATGCAGAAAATAGTAAAACAAATAAAAAACAAAGGAAACCCCTTGAAACATTAGGCTTGTCCAAAAGTTTGACTGGTACAGTACATTTGCACCTCCGAGCTCTGCGAGACTGTACTGAGGGCTGTTGGTAGAATGAAAAAAACTTTTTTTCTCCTTGCTACAATGATGCAGCTGTACAAAGCATTACCTTAAACCACTGCACCACAATAAGATGTTCAAATATTGATCATTTATTTCACAGAGATTCACACAGACTGAAAGGTTCCTCAGTATCAGATACAACATTCAAGCAAGAGCATCCCTCTGTCTCAGGATGTCTAACCCTAACCCTAACCCTAGCAGTCATCCCTTGGCTGTTACACAGTGCGAATATGATCCTTGAACAACACAGACGTTTTTAGTTGGTTATATCATTCTATTGTAACCTGAGTAAAGTGTTTGTCGTCTTCTGAGTTTAGCTAATCGAAATACTGTCTAGTGTGACAGGATAATTGATTTTATCTTGTCTAGACTGAGTGTTCCACCAAACGTTCAACTTATTTTCACTGAAGTTTCTGGTAATAAAATAAGAGTACGTACAGCACGTTCTTCCCTTTTTAGTCACTGCATCATAGGTCACCGCATCTTAGAGTACCAATATACATCTAAACCCCCTAAATATTGTTAAAGATACAGGCCGTGATTTTTGTAATTGCAAAACCATTTTTAGGCCCCCCATTTTAGTCTGGATGTGTAGAATATTGTTTATATTATAAGCACAATCTAAGAAGAATCATCATCTTACTGTAGTTAGCTTGAAACATGACGTGTTCTCAAGGCTATTGCAGGCATTCCCTTACCGAGCGTCAGGCAGGGAACTACCAACACGTGTGTGAGGTTCAGTTTGCAAAAGTAGATTAAGTACCGTTGACAGAGCTGTCAATCAAACCGGACTAATACAGTGACATCTAATGAGTTTACAGGGCGGGCACAAACTCTAGACACAGTAGAACAAGAGAGAAAATACAAACCTAGACACTTCAGGAAAATTAACTAAGTCCGAATGGCTTCGTTTTAGCTCTTGGGTGCCTAAATTCACATTCTTTAGAACCTAGAGGCCTAAATAGTTCTAAATATTGCAAAATATTGCGGAATGCATCTTTAAACATTGTGTCAGTCGCATGCCTTTAAAGTTGGATTTTTCTTACTCACCAGCCTCCACACTTTTGGTTGGATTTTTTTTGTCATTGTTAAATAATGTATTTATGTACTGTAACCTGAAATATCCTAGATATTTGAATTACGTTTCCATCCCATTAAGTTAAGCACCTTTGGCGGTGGTAACATCTGCTAGTCTGCTGGGTCTCTGCCAATTTTGCACATCTATAGATTTTTCAATATTGAACCATTCAAAACTATTTAAGCTCTGTGAAGTTCTTTGCCAGACAGACATCCCACAGCTTTTCATTTGGTTTAGGCTGGGGTGCTGACTGGGCCACTAAACAGCATTCATCATTTTTCCTGAGCAACTTCATTGTAGCTTTGGCTAAATGCTCAGTGTTGATGCTGAAAAGTGAAAGTCAATCCCTCTTTCAGCTTTCTTGCAGAGGCCTGCAGGTTATTTGTAAGGTATTCTGTACATTTTCAGAATATAAGGGCGTCTGTGTTTCAGAGTGCCAGGCCATGTATTTGCATAACCATTACAAATGAATTGCTTATTTAAAAACATGGTAACATGAACGATTCTCACTTCTTCCATTTGATCACATTCAGGTACAGTAGTTCTAACCCTATTAACATATTAATGTATAGCTACTGTAAGGTGTAAATAAAGTGCAATCCAGTGATTCTGAACACCCTTTAAGCCAGTGGTCCTCAAACCCATCCATGGAGGGCCTAGTGTATGCAGGTTTTCGCTTTTACCATGTACAAGCCTGATGGAGTTGCTCACTAATTGGTTAGGATCTCCCCTCAGCTGGCAGTCTAGGTCCTAATTTGGCTCTAATTGAAGGGAAAGACCAAAAACCAGCGTACACTAGGCCCTCCATGGAAGGGTTTGAGGACCCCTGCTTTAAGCCATAGGAGCTGTATCTGATTATGCGTTAATAACCTATGAATTCAAGTTTTTACTTTATTAGGTGCAGTTTGCCAGCCACTTGCTTTGTTTATTTACTCTATGTTGTATATTTCCATTGTCTTTGGTAAAATTTATTCCATAAGTCAAAACACAGTTTCAATACGCCGACAAGCCCAGCAGTTCAGTAAGCCTGGAAGGTTTCTAAAGAACCACCAGAGAGTGGCGGATGGGACAACTCTCATTAGGAATCGCTCCTGTCCTGATCTCCAGGGGTTTAGGGAGAGGACCTGCAGAGCTCCATCACTGGCAAAGCCTCTGGGTACAACGTGGCTGGGTGTGTGTCTATGTGTGAGACAGCAGTGTGTGTACAAATGAGAGAAAATGGCAGAACGTCTTCGGGTACATGTGGCTGAGCAGCAAAAAATAACTCTTCTCCACTTCGCATTGTTTCCATCATACACATTATTTGTCATTGTTTATAAATTCTCATGAAGATATATTTTAAATATATTGCCTCTAGTTGGGACTTTACATGTTGGTGTATTTGCCAGGTCCATTAAATTTTGTCATTTTCTTTTGTTTGGAACACATGGCTTTGTTGTCAATGTTCCCTCAAAAATGTAATTGGCTGGCATGCCACAATAGGTGTGTTTAAGTGGTCTAAACTCCTGATTCTGGAACACAATTTTCCCTTGGTGACCGGGATTTAAACCCAAGCTCGGCCGACTGTCTGTGCCCTTCCTCTCCGCCTCCTGCTCCATACCTGCCTCCATGCATTCTGCTTCCAACTGTTCTGTCCATAAAAGTAATAAAAATACCCCCAAAAAAGAATTGTTAATTAATAATAACAGGTGTGTCTAAATGTATTTAAGTGTGCATTTGGGATATGGTGGATTTCACTTTTTGGTAAGTCATTAGGGTTCGGACGTGTTTTGCCTAATGAGGATCATTTTCTATCCATAAAATAAAATAAAATAATTTAAAAACTTTTTTATTATACATTTCAAAATATGCTCAATTTGATGTTTTTTATGTTAAATTTTTTATTTTGAAAATACATTTGAAAATACATTACAGAACGCATGTGTACAAATTAGGGATGCTCATATTGACCGATTAACTGTTAACCAAAAGTAAAACATTTGACCGATTAATACTATCAGTTAAACGGTTTAGAAGATTTTTATTTTTTACGTATATATTATTTGTTAAATCACAACCAGAGCCTGGCACTTCGCTTTGAAAGGTGGGGAGATATGGGTAATGAGGAGCGAAATATACCGGCTGCCTGTTTTGCTTCTGCAACGCGTTCTTCATTTAAAATGACAACCCTTGCACATTTATGACGACTGTGATATTAACTCGCACTTTCATTTTTTCATGTACAGAAACGTATAACGGTATCGTATTCGGAAGCATATATTATTTTATCGGCTATAATTCATCATGATTCTGATGCATTATAGCCAACAAAATAATGTTACCTTAAAAACAGCACACACAGTGATTGACAACACGCACTTTCTTTTCAGAGAGGACGGTAATGGTCATTTCAATGGAATGGGTGCGCTCGGCAGATATTGTATAGTTAGTAACATAACGCATAACAAGCGTAATCAACATTTTGTTTTGTGTTAATGAAATATAGCCCTTATTTGCAGTAGGCCTCCTGTAAGCAACAACCTTGTTCAAGATTGTCACCGACTGTTTTCATTCTATAGTTTGACAACTCGGTAAACACTGCATCAAGTCTACTTTCCTTTGATTGACAACAGAAAGTGAAAACGTCTGCGACAAATTTTCTGCGACAATATTTTTGTTGGTGTGGACTTTACGCCAGTGTAGTTTGGTGAAACCAAACATCGACAGCTTTAGTATGAAACTAACTAGTTTCAACGTATAGTTTAGTGTGGACTTTGCACCCGAGTGAACTTATGGACAAAGCTGGTGCACCCGGCAGCTGTTGTTGATCTGTTCTGTTTGCTGTTTAGACATTAAAACAAATCCATTAAATTTGTTTATATTTACAGGTTACAGACACTTGTCAATTACATTTTTTATTTAAAGCCAATTGAATCTTAAAATCCTATCAGTTAACGGTTAATAATCAGATACCGAGTTGCGGTTGTCGGTCTGGAAAATTACCCAAAATGAGCATCCCTAGTACAAATACATTATTGTGATGTAACTGTAATCGTCTCCCCTCTCCATGGAGCTTGAGTCAGTTGCTCCAGTCCCCTCTCCATGGAGCTTGAGTCGGTTGCTCCAGTCC
>JACXGM010029829.1:0-13521 GCA_016801145.1 Umbra pygmaea
GTGGAAGTGTGTGTGGTTAGCATACTGTTCTACCACTCTACACGTGGAAGTGTGCGTGGTTAGCATACTGTTCTACCGGTCTACACGTGGAAGTGTGTGTGGTTAGCATACTGTTCTACCGGTCTACACGTGGAAGTGTGTGTGGTTAGCATACTGTTCTACCGGTCTACACGTGGAAGTGTGTGTGGTTAGCATACTGTTCTACCACTCTACACATGGAAGTGTGCGTGGTTAGCATACTGTTCTACCGGTCTACACGTGGAAGTGTGTGTGGTTAGCATACTGTTCTACTGGTCTACATGTGGAAGTGTGCGTGGCTAGCATACTGTTCTACCGGTCTACACGTGGAAGGCAGGACGGATCCTGTAGTGTCATCATGTGACACACAGCTACTTTATTCCCTTGGGCCTTTCTGTCAGAAGCGACCACCATCACAGCGTCCTCATCACCCAGACTGGTGCCTAGAGTCAGAAAGCGCATTATTCTGTTGTTAAATTACTTTTTTTACATGTCTACATTTTAGTAATTTAGCAGGTGCTTATTCAGAGTGACTTGCATTTAATGTATTCATTGTACTTTTATAGTGTGTTCTTCTGTGTTTTTGTTTACCTATTTTTCCACTTTCTGAAGCATGT
This sequence comes from Umbra pygmaea, assembly GCA_016801145.1. Lineage (NCBI taxonomy): Eukaryota > Metazoa > Chordata > Actinopteri > Esociformes > Umbridae > Umbra > Umbra pygmaea. The sequence goes on from JACXGM010029829.1 coordinate 636, forward strand.
ATCAGACACAATATGATTTAGAAAACATTTAGAACACATTTTGGCCTGTGTCTGTCCACTGCAGTGTACTGCTTGTTTACATAATTTGACATCAAAATACATTTCTGAAATTGAACTTTAACCAAAACAACTGTCTGTTTTGATGTTTAAAGCTAAGTGGAAAATGAGAACTAATTTTCTAAAAATTGAAATATCATTTTAAAGTCAGTATCAGCAGGATGAAATTTGACTTTCAAAACTCACTATCAAAATGAGTGAATGCAAGTCCTGAATAGTGAATTACCTAAAACAAAGAACTTTGACCAGTCAATTATGTTGATGGCTCCAAGGATATTCTTTGAAATATCTCCATCTTTAGTAAAAAGACACATCTCCTCATAATGACTACCCTCCTGGAAAGTTTACAAAATAAAAAAATTTAAAATACATGTTAGTGATAGGCTATGATGTTTGGGAATGCATCTTTATTTGTTCATTTCACATAATTACTGTACCTTCTCACATGAATTGCAGAGAACAACCCTAAAATCTGGCCAGCAGTCCACAAAAACATGAACATGGTCACTCTTAATCCTGTTTTTCTGGAAAATGTAACCATACATCTTAATAGAGAAAGAGAAACAGAACCCAAAGTGTAACCATATACATTGGTAGAGAAACAGAACCCAAAATCTAACCATATATGTTGGTAGAGAAAGACAACCAGAACCCACAATGTGACAATATATGTTGGTAGAGAAAGAAAAACAGAACCCAAAATGTAACCATATATGTTGCTAGAGAAAAAGAAACAGAACCCAAAATGTAACCATACACCTTAGTAGAAAAAGAAAAACAGAACCCTTAGACACTACAGATAAAGTTAGTAATACATGACCGTGCCCTTGGTAATAAACTTAGAAAACAGAACATTGAATATAGAGTATCTTGTAGAACGATTTTATTTTATGTGCAAATGTCGCTGTTTTTAATCATTAAAGTTAGCTTCTGGGTCTCTGAAAACAGTCTTGAATCATTTAAAAGTACAAATTTCTCTATTATTTAAATATAAAACCTTTCACGCCTTATCAACCTGCATGGAATGAGGAAAGAGGTCTTTCAGTTTGGTCTCCAAAATCTTTAGCCGCTCTTTATTCAGTCGCTCCATGGTCTCAGAGCTGAAAACTGCACAATAACTAGCCAGCAAACTTGACAGGCAATAAATTACCGTATACTGCTTACTGTAAAAATGTTTTAGAGCTTTTGCGAACAATGCAGCCTTTGCCCCTTCACTGTAGTAGGTAAAGGGGCACTGTGTATAATTAACTACAGAACTGTCTTTCTTGATATCATACAAATGTGAAAACTTTATTTACAATGATTCTCTACACTAAACAGTGCTTATTTTTCCATTTGAACAGGAACTGCAATAAAGTAATAATGAGTTGTGCCTAACGAGTGTTTGTCAATGGGCACACACTTGTCTTTGATATGAATCATACAGTAAATTACGTATTTTAGGATGTGTTTTTGTTTGCAATAAAGCACTGCATAGTGTACAGAATAATTTACCTATATAAATTGCCTTTGCAGATATTTTACATTTGAAGAAAAACAGTTTTCACAGTGTTTGTAAGTTGGTCACTTAAAAGATGTAGTTCCAATGTCACTGTACAAATACTACAAATAACAACTTTAATTGAGGAAGATTTACTTCACATTGTCCAGCCACTTTGTAGAGACTAGATATAACAGTAATAAATACTGATGTGACTGCCAGTGTAACATTGATTTAAATTAAACATCTCTTGAGTAACTCTTTCAAGTGGAACTGACAGCATTTTAAGAACATGAAATTGTATCCGAATAATGAAAGGAACTTCCAGAAATAACATGGTGCATTTTTATAAAAATCATTTGGTCAAGCAATCACATAGATACTGTCAATTTAACATTCCATTCTTTCATAAAATCTTCAACAAATCATGATTCCATATCTTTCCCCAACATTTTAATGGCATCAGTTTATTCTGCCAACATCTGTCACACTGTCGCTGGTTGGGATGAGGTGGCAGGTAAACTGAGAAATGTACTCCTGTTATATTCATGTGTATATTTGTGTTCCTTCTATGGCCATGCTTATGCACTGTGGATTTATGGTTGTTCACCTGGAGCTATTGTTAGGTATTATCAGGTTTATTCAAGAGACTGGTTTTATTGTAATTACTGATTGCTTTCAGCTGGTCTCCTTGATTCCTATTTAATGCCAAGGGGAACAAGGGATGGCACGAGTCATTATTGAATGTCACTGTGTCAAGATTGATTATATGTTGCTTGTCATCCAGGAGAACTGTACGCAGACCTTAGAAAGTTGTGAAAAGAGTGTGGTTATGCATGAGAGAAACGTGTACGCTCTATGTTTATATATGTATTTGTTTTCAGTGTCGTATGCCACTATAATAGCATGGTAGATGTAACGTTGTGCCTCCTGCTAGAAAGAGTAGTTGAGTATGCGTACACTCTGCATCCATTCCTGTATCTTAATAGAGCATAGATAAATATATGTTATCATTGTGCACTCACTGTACTTGTTCACCAGCAACAATACTGCCTGGTAACTCCTTAGATCCTAACTGGGTAAACATAAGAGATCATTCACTCCTTGTCTGGTCTCCTTATCTCCTTCAACACGAACTGTGACAATGTCTTACTCCAAGTCATGGAATTCTGAGTGAAATATAAACTTTTTTACATATCATAAGCTGGTTGGAGCATAAAACACATTTGATATATTTTACATACAGTATCTTATGATTGTCTGTTTGCTTCAAATCTGAAAATCGTTTCCATTTTAAGGCACATTCTGCAATCCTTTTCCATGTAACACAATAGGTTGGATACAGCTGGGGACATATTGTATGCCTTCGGATACAATAGGTTGGATACAGCTGGGGACATATTGTATCCGAAGGCATATTCAAAAACGAAAGCAGGAGTTATTTTACTGGAATTTTACACATTAAGACAAAGTATTCAGGGTTGTTACAGTAGCCTGTAGGATAACCAAATCAAGAAAATGACATCTACCCTAATGATTGACCTCATTGGAAAACTGGATTCATTTAGCAGTTTAGCTACACTTTTTATTTTAGGTAATTTAAAATATAATTATTTTACACAGTGATATGTGCATGTAAACAAGTATACACTATACTAAACTGCTGCTTTAGCCATAGGTGTGCCAAAATAGACTGATAACAATCCATTAAGCCGGAGTGGACTGATTACATGGAGTTTTCTCTCAGGTTTATTATGGACATGTCACCTCAGGTTATCCATTAGGACTCCCTCTACCCATCTCTGTGCACCCACAACTGTCATCACTTACACTTAGTTACACACAGCGGTTTCCAATTGTTGTGAATGTTTACTCCTTATAGTCTCTGTCAATTCCAAGCAGTGTGTATCATTATCTATGTGTAGCTGAGTTACTGTCCTATGTTTACTGTTCAATATTGTGTTACCTAACTACTTATATTGCTTCATACACTTTGCACCACCCATCACAACAGGTGTACAGGATCAAAATAAACCTGTGACAAGTGGGTAAATACTGGAGTCAATACAGATGTACAATGGGCTCTAAAATCACTGTCACCCCTGACTGGCAATGGGCAAACAATACTGTTATAACATGAACAATACAATTATAGAGAAACTCAAAATACCAACATGTGAGAAATACTGTACTTTATGAATGTTTCAATTGAACCAACCAAAATCATTTATTGATTAAATAAAAAATCAATGTCCTCCAAATAAAGGTTTCACAATCAATGATACCCTAAAAGATGTGTAAATAACATCTACGAAAATTTAATCAGGAATAAAATTCCACATATCTTAAGTTCACCTAAATCTTAAGGAACTATATCGAGCCATTACGTCCCCTATATTCAGCCCCAGGACAAAAAGAGACGTGAAAAACCCTCTAACAAAAAGGCGAACAGTTCAGTCGTTACAGCAGCAGTTCAAAGTAAATCAGGCAGAGGGCAGCAGACCTACAGGCTTCAGCATGATAATGCTCTTCTCTGATTGGCTCATGGTTTCAGTAGCTGTTTTCGTTTTGATAAAGTCATGATTCTTAACTGTATAACTGATGACAGGCTTGGACAACGTATATATTTGCTGATGCTGCCTTTGCATGCAATGGATTACCTCACCTCAGCCTTGCTTTGCCTTGGCCTGCTCGTCTCTTCTTGCCCAGCCAAAGGCTTAAAGCTGGGGTGCAGAACCTCTGTCTCCCCATTCTGGCAGTGAGAGTGATTACACAAACACTTTTGACACGAGTTAATGACGTATGCCTATTCATAGATCGCTTTCTCTTTAAGACTGTAATTCTTTGTCTGAATTCTATCTGGAGCATCGGACATTTTTAATAGATGCTTCCTGGGTTTTTCTGCAGTAGGCTCCAACGTACTCCTAGTAGCTTTAACGTTAGCCTACTCGTTCCTTCCCAACATTTACTCCCCTCTTCAACTCTGGTAAACCAATCATTGCTGGAAAACTCAGTACACTGCCAAATACACTGAGAAAGGCTTATTCAGCATTGTGTGAACTGGTTTGGCAAGGGCTTAAATGGAACAGACATTCATTTATAAGTAAGAATCCCACAATCTAACTTTAATATACAGGTCCTTCTCAAGAAATTAGCATATTGTGATAAAGTTCATTATATTCCATAATGTCATGATAAAAATTAAACTTTCATATATTTTAGATTCATTGCACACCAACTGAAATATTTCAGGTCATTTATAGTTTTAATACTGATGATTTTGGCATACAGCTCATGAAAACCCCAAATTCCTATCTCAAAGAATTAGCATATTTCATCTGACCAATAAAATAAGTGTTTGTAATACAAAAAAAGAAAAAGTAAACCTTCAAATAATTATGTTCAGTTATGCACTCAAAACTGAAATGCTCCAAAATCTCCTGATAGCTAGCTGCATTGACCCTGCCCTTGATAAAACACAGTGGACCAACACCAGCAGCTGACATGGCACCCCAGACCATCACTGACTGTGGGTGCTTGACACTGGACTTCAGGCATTTTGGCATTTCCTTCTCCCCAGTCTTCCTCCAGACTCTGGCACCTTGATTTCCGAATGACATGCAAAATTTGTTGTTGTTTTGTTATGCTGCTTCTCTGTAGCCCAGGTCATGCAAATCTGCCGCTGTTTCTGGTTCAAAAGTGGCTTGACCTGGGGAATGCGGCACCTGTAGCCCATTTCCTGCACACGCCTGTGCACGGTGGCTCTGGATGTTTGTACTCCAGACTCAGTCCACTGCTTCCGCAGGTCATCCAAGATCTGGAATCGGTCCTTCTCCACAATCTTCCTCAGGGTCCGGTCACCTCTTGTCATTGTGCAGCGTTTTTTGCCACACTTTTTCCATCCCACAGACTTCCCACTGAGGTGCCTTGATACAGCACTCTGGGAACAAAATATTTGTTCAGAAATTTATTTCTGTGTCTTACCCTCTTGCTTGAGGGTGTCAATGATGGCCTTCTGGTCGGCAGTCTTACCCATGATTGCGGTTTTGAGTAATGAAACAGGCTGGGAGTTTTTAAAAGCCTCAGGAATCTTTTGCAGGTGTTTAGAGTTAATTAGTTGATTCAGATGATTAGGTTAATAGCTCGTTTAGAGACCCTTTTCAAGATATGCTAATTCTTTGAGATAAGAATTTTGGGTTTTCATGAGCTGTATGCCAAAATCATCAGTATTAAAACAATAATGGACCTGAAATATTTCAGTTGGTGTGCAATGAATCTAAAATATATGAAAGTTTAATTTTTATCATTACATTATGGAAAATAATGAACTTTATCACAATATGCTAATTTCTTGAGAAGGACCTGTAGATAATTATGAACTGGGTAGGTTTGAGCCCTGAGTGCTTTTTGCCTAAGGCCTGTGCCCAGGATTTCGTCGTTATCTGGCTTCACTAAACCTAACAAGTGCTATCTGGGTGTGCAAGAAGGGCATATTATGCCATTAAAAAACTATTTCAAATTGACATATGAATTAAAACATGTCAAAATATTCAAATCTACTATTGAACCAATTGCTCTATATCAGGGGTCTTCAACTCTAACACTACAGGGTCCAGAGCTGGTTTTCTGTTTTACCTCAACATTAATTGGACTCACCTGGTGTCCCAGGTCTAAATAAGTCCCAGATTAGAGGGTTGTAATGAAAAAGTGGAGTGGATCTGACTTCAAGGTCCAGAGTTGAATACCTCTGCTTTATATCAGGATTCATCAACTCTGGTCCTGGAGGGCCGAAACACTTCTGATTTTTGTTCTCTCTTTCTAATAAGGGACTGGTTTATACCTGGGAAAGCAAGTGATTGCAATTAACTACTAGGTAAAATAAAAAATCTGAAGTGTTTCAGCCCCATGCATCGAATGTGCCCAGTTTTAGTGCAAACTGATAATTACCTTATAACGCTAGTTGTGATGGCACTTTTGAAGTAAAAATAAATCGCTATTATAGACCATTAACAAGGCTCAAAATAGCACCACACTTCCATAGTAGCATAATGAGAGTCCCTACATGCTAACCGAAGCATTGAGAACTTTGTAAGTGTACAGATAGTTTATTAGAAATAATGTTTAAAATACATTACAGTTTGTGTCTACAAGGCAGCCGCCATCTTTGGAAACAGAATCGATTAGCCAAACCACAAACTCTGTGCTATGTGAGCTGAACTGGGACGAGGAAGACTTACAGCTGGCAATGTGAAAACACAAATTGCTTACAGATCAGCTCATGTAGCACAGAGTTTTTGGTTTGACTAATCAAGTCTGTTTCCGAAGATGGCAGCTGCCTTGTAGACACGAACGGTAATGTCTTTTAAACTATATTTCTAATTAACTTAGTTAAAGTTAGAGTTCCTTTAATGCATATTGCACATAATCAACCACATAGCTGTCAGTATAATTTGCACATTAGCATTTTCAACCAGGTTCATCATGTTACCTAACCTATCCTAGTTTTATTTCTCTTGTACTGCCTGTACTTTATGTGTAACTTAATGTCGTCTTGCACCGTGTCTTGGCCAGGTCACAATTGCAAATGAGAACCAGTTCTCAATCGATTAACCTGGTTAAATAAAGGTGAAATAAAAAACAAAAACATTTGAGGGCACCTTTGCGTGTAAAGGGAAAAGGGCTTAAGCCCCCTCTGAGGTCTATCTGTGCCTGCCTGGGTTCTACCTGAAGTTAGCTCGCTAACCCCAAATCTTGTTTTGTAGTATAGGCTTCTGACAGCCAACCATAGTAAACATTAAAAAAGTAGTTTTACTGTATTACTCTTCTGATTAATTTGGTTAATCGTTTATAATAGCAAAAAGTACCTCTTGGGTTTGTGGTATATGGCCAATATAGCATGGCTGAGGACTGTATCAAGCCACATTGCATTGTGAATGAGAATAGCCATAGTATTGGTGATATAACATACCCTCTTGCTACTAAATGCTTAAGTGATAACAAAGAAATAGTAAAAAAAAAACTGTACACAGTTTATAAAACAATTTCAACAATTGGTTGAGTTCGTTAACTTTTTTCATTGTGGGTTTGGAGTAGCTATGCTGGTAACAATGCAGTCAGTCACAAGCTAATGAGTCACACAGACCACATTACCCACACTGGATTAACAGAGGTAGCAAGAATGTAGTCAGCTGTTATTTGTTTTCGACAGGAGTGTCTGCTGCTAAATGGCTGATGTCAAACAGTAAACCCTAAATGCTGATAATTAGAATAGTTATTGACGTCAACTTTTCTGGTTAAATCCTGGTACAATATACGCATTTGATTTATCTCACTACACTTTTGAAAAACTCCTCCAAAAAGGTTAATACTTTTGTCCTCGTGAGAACGCGTTCATGGTTCCTAGAATAGCCTTTTTGGTGAGATAATTTAGAATCCTCGGTAGAAAAGGTACTATATGCATATGTATGGTTCTACTGTTTATGTCACTGTCAAAGTGATGCCAAAATGAATGGGAGTCTATGGAATGCTAACGGAAGGTGATGTCTTGTTAGCCTCAGAATCTCCCCATAGGAGATGTTCAGGGGGGCTGAGATGATCAACAGGGAGGCTGAGGCTCCCCTAAAATGGACTAGTGCCACCTATGGTTGGGAGATTCTCCCAGATATTTGTAGGACAATAATGTATGTTTCACTGATGCTTGGCGGCTAAAGAGAGCAGCAGAATTCACATTTCACAAAGAATTCCTTAATATGTTGAAAAAAGTGAATATGGGAATGTTTTCTGACACAAGATAAGCATCCCTGTTAGGCTGGGCATCCTGCTTTGTCCAAACAGCATTCCCGCCCACCATCTTTCCGATTGGGAACATTACTTCAACCACTTTGCTGCATAACACTTGACTTGCTTTTAGATTCTGCTATTCAACCATACCAGGACCTACATACTCAAATTCCAGGGCCCAAGCATCACCTCTCCAGGCCCAAGCATCACCTCTCCAGCCCCAAGCGTTGCCTCTATCCAGGCCCAAGTGTCACCTCTCCAGGCTCAAACGTCACCTCTATCCATAACCGAGCATCGCCTCTCCAGGCTCAAGCATTGCATCTTCAGGCTCAAGCATTGCATCTTCAGGCTCAAGCATCGCATCTTCAGGCTCCAGTTTGGCCTCTTAACGCTTCATGTCTGCTTGCCCGGGCCAGCCTTCACAGGCTTCCAGTCGGCCCACCCGGGTATCCGGGCAGCTGTTATCTGCTCCATGTCAGTCTAGGTAAGCTGTTCCGGTGCCTAGATGTTTTTTCGAGCTTCTGTCCAGTATTTACAGGCTCATGTTTGGGTGAAACACTAGCAAGATGTCAGCCTCCACTGACCCTGGCTCCGCTGACCCTGCCTCCGCTGACCCTGCCTTTGGGTGGTTCCGCCCTCTGCCCGTGCCGACAGTTCTGCCCTTCCTGCTCAGGCACCTCTGCCTGTGCCAGCTGCTTTGCCTCCTGTCCTTGATCCTCCGACCACATTTCCTGCCCTCGCCTGCTTCATTCGACAGCATCAGGGTCGCTTCCCTGATTGTGGTCTTTCCGCGGCTGGAGCCGCACCTTGGAGGGGGATACTGTCACAAATTCCCCCTTTGTGTCTGCCTGTATGTCATTCACCACCAACTCCACTCCTGTGTTTCTGTCTCTTCTGGACTAAATCATCTTATTACCTGCTTCAGCCAATGGATTGTATTGTCACATTTTCATTGTGCACATCTGGTCCTCAGATTCATTTAGCACATGCATTTATTCTCCCTCTGCTTGTCGTTCATTGTTTTGCTGTTATGTATGTATTTGTACATTTCTTGTTTCCTGTTGCATGGGTATTCAGTGGGATTACATTTATAGTGTTTTGAATTATTGTAAGTTGAATTACTAGACTCTGAAGGAGAAGGACGTGTCCTTGCTTGGCTCCGCTCTGCTTGCAGTCTGTTCTATCTCTGCCTTTTCTTTAGTGTTCTTTTTCTTTTCTTTTCCCAAAACTATTCTTTAGACTTTTTCTCTGCTATTTTTTTTAAACACCTAATGGACAGAGGCTGTTTATACATCTAACCGGAATACCTTCTGAAGCTATCTTGAAAAATTAGAGCAATCCAACATGGATTCCAGCTGTAAAGAATGTGCAGAGTGCTGTCGCCTAACATTAAGAGTGGCTAAACTAGAAAGCAGGATTTCCACCCTTTACAAAATACAGGATGGTGAACAATATTTGGACTTGTTCCTGGTACCGTCGTCCCAGGTGGCAGTTTCAGACACTACCATCCCATGGAATGGCCACAACACCTACGCTGAGGTGCTGACTACGCGGGATCACGAAGGTGCCATCCCCAAGCGTGTGATGACTTCTACCCCAACGTACTCAGAGGCATGGACGACCATACAGAGGAATGTAAAGAAACACCGCTCACCAACCACCAAAGAAAAACTTCAGCTTGGTTACAGATACCAGCCACTCTCAAAACCAGAGGCGCCCTGCTTGAAACCACCCACAAAATCCAAAACCATCACCAGAAAGCAGTACTCACAGCCCACAAAGCTGCCTACACCTCCTAGGAACACCATTTCACAACCCTGCCGTGCTAAGGAAAACAACCCTAAGTATGGTAAGACACATCAACTCTCACAAAATGACAGAGGGGAAATTCCCACAGCCGAAATACCCAAACACTATACTCATTGGGGACTCGAAAATCAGCAAATTAAGGAGTAAGAGTATGATAACAAACTGTTTCCCATATGCAACTGTCAGCGAGATAACTGAGAAACTACAAGAAATCCTCGAAAGCTACACTGCTGACAAAATTGTTATACATATAGGTTCAAATGACACTCTAAATCAGCAGTCTGAAATTTTAAAAAAGGACTTAATTGGCCTGTTTGACACACTTGAATCTCTACAAGAGTCTAAAAAAGTGCATATATCAGGCCCTTTGCCAATAATTAATAAAGGGATAGGTCGCTTTAGCAGACTGTTAGCACTACAAAATTGGCTCGCCCCCGCATGTGCCTCCAGAGGTCTGAATTTCATCAGCAATTTCGACCTGTTCTGGGAGAGAAGAAATCTCTTTTAAAGGGACGGGATTCATCTTAACAACTCTGGACTTCGAATGCTTGCAGATCATCTGGAATACAATATCCTCCATTCTTTAATAGTTTCACCAAAGAAGGAGAAAGAAAATACACAACAATACTCCCCTATCAGGGTGATCTCAGAAAAACTGAGGAAAGTGGGTGAAATGGATGAACTAACTGCCGTTGACACATCCCACAAGGACAATGATAGCACGACGCCGCCACAACAATCAGTGCTCATGGACAAAATCTCAGCTGAGTCCTGTCCACAGAACTCATCACAAACAGACTGTGTCACATTAAAAGATTCCAAGGACATCTTTATGGAAAACAGTAAGGGAAGCGATTTTTTGGTGACACCAGAGAACCAGTCACTCTTGACCTTCTCCGAAAAAATGGAAGATCTGGTTCATGCTGGAATAAAACTATCCCACTCTATTGCTGCGAGCCCCCAGATACCAACCAGAAAGCGCAGAGGCCCTACAGCCCCCCTTATTCCACCGGTTAGAAAGCTTCGGCCCCTCCCACAGCGCAGCTCTCTGTGATATGTGTCGGGTCCCCGCCATGATAACAGTATCAAATGTTTACAGAACAAGCGGGAACCCAGCGTGTCTGTATCTTTCTCTATTCCTGTTCTTTTACATAACAGAAAGTCTAGGGCTGTCTCAAGCCAAATAGCAAACCCATCTAATCTACTGCCTATTACATGTCAAACTAAAATTGCTGTGGGGGAAAGCAATAATACCACTGTTAAATTAGCACTTTTAAACATCCGTTCACTCAAAAATAAATCACTTCTAGTCAATGATTTAATAACCACAAACAACCTAGATTTTATTGTTTTCAGTGATATCTGGTTAGAACAGAGCTCCAGTGCAACAATCCTTAATGAAACAGCCCCTCCTAACTTTAATTTTATGAGTGTCTGCAGAACGGTTAGGAGAGGAGGAGGTGTAGCTGCCCTTTTTAAAGATGTCTATCAATGCAAGCAAGTGACATTTGGAAATTACCTGTCTTTTGAATACCTGGGAATGGTGTTAAAAGGTGCTCCACGCATTCAACTTGTCATTATCTACAGGCCTCCGAAATACTCTCCAGCCTTTGTTGAGGACTTTACAGAATTGCTATCAGCAATTTCCTCAGAATTTGACTGTCTTGCTATTGCTGGAGATTTTAACATTCACATAGATAATGCAGAAAGCAATATGGCGAAAGATATCATAGCTGTTTTAAATACATTTGATTTGACTCAACCTGTACATGAATCCACACACAACCGTGGACACACCCTAGACTTACTTATCAGTAAAGGCCTAAACATTTAATTGATTACTGTTAAGGATGTAGCACTATCTGTTCATTTCTGTATTTTCTTTGATATATTGATCTCTCCTAACATTGAAGCTAGATATGTGTCTGCCAAAAAGAGATGCCTGAATGAAAACACTAGGGTGCTATTTAAGGCTTACCTTTACACCAAGCATATCTGCGGACTCTGTTGATTTTCTCCTTGATTCCTTTAACTCAAAAGTTAAGAGTGCAATTGATGATATTGCTCCTTTGAAAGTCAGGAAGAAAAATGGCAGACAAAAGGCACCATGGAGTAACTCAACAACAGTTGAAAATATGAAGAGAAATTGCAGAAAATCTGAGCGCATGTGGCGGAAGACAAAACTTGAAGTCCATTATGACATCTATAAAAACACCCTTCATGCCTTCAATGTAGAACTAGACAAAGCTAGACAGACCTTTTTCTCAAATATTATAAACAGCAACTTTAACAACACATGCACTCTTTTTGCTACTGTAGAGAGATTAACAAACCCCCCAAGTCACATTCCCAGTGAAATGCTCTCAGACAGTAAATGCAGTGAGTTTGCTTCTTTCTTCTTAGAGAAAATCAATAATATCAGAAAGGTGATCAGCACATCTTTGAGTTGCGCTGAGGTCAGACAGATCAGACCACAACCTCAGAAATTAGTCACTATGTCTGTTTTTGAAGCAAATAATGGTAACATTCTGGAAAAAACAGTACAGCACCTTAAAACATCGACCTGCGCCCTTGACACACTTCCCACATCTTTTTTAAAAAGTGTGTTTAACTGTTTAGAAGCAGATCTCCTAGAATTGGTAAATTCCTCACTTCTTTCTGGGACTTTTCCAAAGTCCCTAAAAACTGCAGTTGTTAAGCCCCTCCTGAAAAAGAGCAATTTGGATCACACCGTACTGAGCAACTACAGACCAATCTCAA
>JACXGM010029830.1:0-13581 GCA_016801145.1 Umbra pygmaea
GGTAATGAAAGCAGATATCTTGAAATCCCTCTGTAATTCTTTTTTCATCTTGTGTGTAAACAAATTAAAAAAATAATTTTGCACCTGGCTTTATCATACGTTCAGATCTGTCTACCGGAAATATAGGCAAAATTGCACATATTTAATGAGAGAGCGCCTAATTTGCATAAATTAACATACATATTTAAAAAACTTGTGACACATTTTTTTTATATACTTGTGTAAGTAATCAACTGAGGAAGTTTCGTGGTGATACCTATTATTTAAACATTTTACCCTATTCACCTGTAGTGTCTCGCCTTAAAACAACTATATTAACACAAATTAAAGACATTGGTTTTTTAAACCAAGCCTGTTTCAAAAGCTAATCATTGACCAGAACAGTAATAAGAGTGACATACAGAAGCCTTTCAGTATACATATAGAATATTCAGTGGAAAAGGTTACATACATATCTAATACACTTGTTTCAATGTACTTCTTTTAAAATAACTAATGAGAAAGGAGATTAGCCAACAAAAACTGTTTGCTTCATACGTTGAGTGCTGAATGTAAATATATAGTTTGAGAAAAATTGCAAGTGTGGAAAGCTCATTTTCTAGGCAATTGTTGTAAATACTAATTCATTCTTAACAACTTTGGCTGGTAAAAGAAATGTAAAATGTAAAAATAAACCAAATGAAAATATGAAGGGAATACTAAATAATACTAAATCTTATCAGTAAAATGATTATTACTGCTAAGAAAGCACTCTGAATGATGCCTTTTCACACCATGAATGTTTTAGCAGCATCCAACACAGACCACAGTCTGGACCAGGAGGAGAGGGGGTAGGGACAGTAGAATTGGATTCTATGGCATTAAACAATAAGTCTCATTAAACAACATTCCTCTTCTTTGTCATTAAAGTATTTTTACATCTTCTTATATATTTCTCAAAAAGACAATATAAAGTAGGAAACAAGAAACATAATTTCCTTACCAAATAATAGTCTGGTGGCATTTCCATAGTGATAGACATACTTATAATCATTGAACTTGTCTCCTTTAGAATTCTTATCCACGGTTGTCTTTTTCTCCTGACCTGCACAGTAGTAGAGTCCCAGGTCAGCTTCAGAGATGTTCTCAATCAGTAGATCATAGGTGTTGTTAGAGGGGTTCCACTGCACTGTAAACCGAGGGTAAGGGTTCCACACTGCAGTGGACTGAGTTAAACTTGTTGTTGTCATAACTATCATAATCAGGGTAGGCTGGTACTCATGAGAACAGTTCCTGAACCATGTGATGTAAACTTCAGTAGAAAGAGTACAGTCACCATAGAGAGTGACATTGTCTCCTGGTGTGACTCTGATCTCCACCCCTGATCCAGAGATCCCATCCTGACTGGAGGAAACAACACCTACAGGTAGCAGATCATCTTAAATAATAAATATTAAGTAATTGAGATAAAAAAATCTGTATTGGCAATTAGAAATGTGACGACTTTCACCACAGTCCTCTCAAAATTACAATAACATCAACACAAATTTTTAAAACATCAAGATGAGTTTTGTATTTATAAGGATATTCATACTTACAATAAATAATGATGAGAATAATACACAACATGTTCATCTCTCGATCTGACAGTCTGATATGTCAGAGACTAGCAGGTCTTTGATGTGAATTTCCGTGTTTGTGACAAGATGTACTTTACCATGAAAGGACATCTGAGCAGCGATTGGTTCGATCGAATGGAAAGTTTTTAGCCTGTGGTCCTTTTTTCCTAACACCAAGGTTGTGTGGCCTGAAGGGTATGGGGCGCCAATTGTAAAGAGACACACACTAAAATGAAAAGCAACATTTCACCACATTTAGCGCCAAACAACGTTTAAATAAGTGGTGTTAAATCACTTTTTACTACATTTACAGCAATATTTGTAGACTTTTTCTTGTTTCCATTTCTTGTAAAAAATATAGATATTAAATGTAAATCTAAAGGTTTTAATATTAAATCTAAATGCTAAATGTTAAATTTAAATGTTAAATCTAAATGTTAAATGTTAAATCTAAATGTTAAGGGCCCTATCTTACACCCAGCGCAATTGACATTTTACACCAAAGCATGTATCATTCCTGTCTTGCACCCCTCGCATAGGGGACTATTCCCTTCACAGACTTGCGTCAGTAAAATATTGGATGAACTTGCGTTTGTTGGGCGGTTCAGTGAAAAGAAGAGGCATGTTCCAGCGCAAACGTTCCCTGGTTGTATCTTGCAGTTCCCGAAAACAATTCTGCCACAGACCAGGAAAAACCTGGTTAAAAGTAAGTGGCGTGTTATTCAGATGCTACAGTATTTTGAAGGCGCATGCTTGGCCATAATGTAGCATGTGCACAACGCCCATACACTTTACTTTTCTCATCTAACAAATGTAGCAGTTCCCATTATTGCAATACATAATTAGAAGGAAAAATATTACCACACGAGGGAAATCATTGTAGTTTCCAAAGATGTGAAAAAAAAGGTATACATCTAGTGTACAAATTTGCCCACATTATTCAGAATGAATTATTCACACAGATATACATCAACTGCAAGCGAACCCATTCAATCAACATACAAGTCATTTGTGATGCTAGTAGTAAAGTCACCCATGTCTTTGCGAATTACCCTGGCTCAAGCCATGACTCTTTAATGGCAAACTCTGCCATCTTTGAGGGGAATCCCCCCTTGGATGGGTGGCTGTGAAGGGGACAGTGCTATCTATTAAAGACATGGCTGATGATGACACCATTTATGATGCCAGCAACAGTGCAGGAAATGCTGTTTAATCGAAAACACACACAAACACGCAGTGTAGCCTAATTGAACGAACATTCGGCACACTGAAAATGCGCATCAGGTGTTTGGATAGAACAGAAGGCACTTTACACTACTTAGATTGTAGCATTCTTTGTGGCTTGTTCTGTTTTACGCAACATGTCCATGAATCATGGATGTGTTGATGACATACATGAGGAAATATTAGATGACTTAAGGAGACGTGATGTTGAAATGCATGTGTCGTTGCCACTTAACCCAAATGCCCCAGCAGCAGAACGGGAGAGGAAAGCCTATTTGACAGAAGAGTGAGTTAAGCAAAGTAATCTTGGTCTAATGATAGACTACATTGCAAAAATATTACCATGCATTCATAACCTCGTGATTCAGTGAGAGTGAGCCCAAAACATCAGAAAGTATGTCTTGTGGCATTTCTTTATTTACATTTTGTAAAAAAGAAAAATTACTTAGCAGTGCACTATTATAATAGCAATCCACCGCCATTATAATTGCAATCCACCATGGAACAAGCGCGCCTGCTCTTAAAGGGAATGTGAGATGACGCTCTGATTGGTGTATACAGTGCGGCAAACATGTATTTTGTTGAATGAAAAGTATACAACTGTAAAATGCTGATTAAAGTGAACAATTACCAGATTATATAAAATATATGTTGCTGCAGACCAGCCTACATTATATTAAATTGTACAGTATCCTTAACTAGAAACATATACCTGGCCGTAGTGAAGAAAGCTCCTGCCAAAGGTAGAACACTGGAGTCCAAACACAAAGTAAATAGTCCCTAAAACCTCAGCTCTTGAACACCATTTTTTGTCATATCTGAAAGTTATCTGGCACAAGCGAGGGAGAGTAGTGACCAAGTGTTAGCTAAATCCCAATGAAGTTCGAAAACGAACAAATCCCCTCACAAGAAGACTGGCCAATGTGGTTCATGTCCACATTAAATTTGACACTTTTCATTAACTCCTGTGGAACATGTGACTAAAGTTTGCATTTATTGTGGGTGATATTAACCTTGCAGTGAAAAAAAGATGTTTACTCATCCACTCAAGCTAACGGCTCAGGGGATAGCTTTCATACATTTGCACCAGCATTTAAGATAGCAATGTTAACTGCATCTGGTTTTTAAAGGAATGAGTGAAAGTGACAAGGGGACATGTTTAGGGGCAGTCTCATTTGAGTTTGTACCCTAGCCAAGGCTGTATGCTATAATATATGTCTCTCTCTGTGCAAGGCTGTATGTTATAATATATGTCTCTCTCTGTGTTGGATTATGATTACCTACAGTATGCTGTGCTTTTTAACACAAAATACATAACCTCCAATGCATCGCCATGTTGAAATTCATTTTGTGGTCAAATGGAAAATTGTTCACTACATAGATTGGGAAATCATTGTCCTCTCCACACAGCTTTTTCCAATGTTTAAACCAATTATAAATGTTCTACAGCTTTTGGAAGCTGGTCACTGAAAGACAAGTAGTTCTGTTTTCACTCTGTGGAGTTCTACACAGTGCACCTTTAACGCAAGCCAGACCTCTACTACCACAATCTTTAAATGGCTACAGTAAAAATGTCTACACAATTTAGCATTCAATTTGGAGCACAGGGGATGGACCGGAAATTTAACAAGCAAAGGAAATGGACATCTTTACTTTTCTGCTATGGCTTTGTAAAAAGTGTAAGTGCACTTCCTGACTAAGTTCTCACTTCTCTGGGCCAAAACTTGTGATTGTTTGTAAATGTTGCTCGGCTGAAGAGCACCAGATCTTTTTTCTCTACTTCCGAATGTGCATAGAAAACTAGCATTCTTACCAGACATTGTGTCACGTACCCAAGGTCTGGCCAAGTGAAACTAACCTTTAACTGAAGGCAATTCTGAGATCCTCCACATTTTTTAATCACATTTTCCAGAACCGGTGTAGTTCAATTCTGGACCTGTAAAGACAATTGTAAGAAAATCACTTTATTTAGTCTACACTTATGGGAACTGTCACTGACTTTCCCCTCAGTAAAACCTACCCATTTCAATGAATATATAAAACTCAAGCATTTTTGCAAAGATCTATAAAAAGAAGGTAACCTTTATGCTATATTTTTTGGTTACTAAACAGGTAATTCAAATACATGGTAAATTAAGTATTCATGGTTAAACTCAATTATTATACCTTTATTTAACCAGGTAAGTGTGAGGCTCGACGGGTCTAACACCAGCAATAGGGACAGTTCCTCTATGAATCCCCAAGATTCCAGGCTGCTCGAACACATCACTCCTAAACCTGTCTTGTAGTTTTTGATTAGCCTAAGCCCATTTGTACCTTTGCCAGTGCCTTCTTTGGATTACGACCTCTGCCCGTTCACTGTTTTTGCCTTTTGCCACGTCTTTTGGATTATTCTATTAAAACATATGCTTGTATGTACAAATGGGACTTTCTTTCTGTCTCTTGTGGTATCATTACAGTAAGTTGACTAAGAACAACCTGGGAACCTTTGCATTGGTCAGTACCTATCAAAACTGGTCTAAATAAGGAAAATACAAAAACAAGTGACAGGATCATTGGCGACCAATGGTCATGGATGTACTTGGGGAGCAAAGTTTTGCCTCACCTTGCGAACGTCTTGGTGCCAGATACCACAGCACACCTTCAGAGGTCTGGTGGAGTCCATGCCTCAAGGGGTCAGGGTCGTTTAAGCGGCAAAAGGGGACCTACACAATATTAGGTAGGTAGTAATAATGTTATAGCTGACTGTTGTATATAAAATATATATAATGTTGTTTTTGTGTTCCAAAACCAACTTTATGAGGCTGTAAAAATATGTTCTATTTGAGTTCCAGGATTTAGAGTAATGAATTTTTTGCAGTAAAAACCGGTGCATTTAGAATGTTTGGGATTGATATAGTGTCAGGTATTTGTCGTAATTATATTATGTATGGAACCTTAAAATTACCATGTGAGCGCTTATAATTATATTTCTGAAGGTTTTTTCAACACATTCTTTATATATAATATGTCAAAATATATACATTTCATGTTATTAAAATGCTTAAAAAAGCTGAAGCAGTATCGCAAGTACCAACTGACAGCATTATCTGTAAACTAACTTCAGATAACTGTTACTTTTTTCTAGATTTACCTACTTGTACCCAGAATGTTATTATTATGTTATTGTTGCAAGGTAATTGACTTATTTAATGTCATTTAATGTAACCTTTTGCTATACATCTGGTTACATACACTATAATACTAGCTGTAAGCAAACATACAAATTAATGTTTGTATAAACTAAGATAACAACTAGAGTCTGTAAAAATATTATAACTTATCTTTTTCAAATCTTGGACAGCTTTGAGGTTTAAAGGCAGCGTCCATCATGACAGCAAAACATCACGGAATTTGAAGAACCTTCATATTCTGATAAAACATGTAGCTAGAATGCAGAGCAGCTGACGGGGGGGACAACTGGGAATGTTCAAATACCTGTGTGTGTTTACAGGGGTTTCATGCAAGATACCTGTCCTAACTGAATATGCATGAAATACCTGTGTGTTTACAGGGGTTTCACGCAAGTCACCTGTCCCACTGAATGTGCATCAAATACCTGTGTTTACAGGGGTTTCAGGCGAGATACCTGTCCTAACTGAATGTGTATCACATACCTGTGTGTGTGTTTACAGGGGATTCATGTGAGACACCTGTCCTAACTGAATGTGTATCACATACCTGTGTGTGTTTACAGGGGTTTCATGTGAGATACCTGTCCTAACTGAATGTGCATCAAATACCTGTGTGTGTTTACAGGGGTTTCATGCAAGATACCTGTCCTAACTGAATATGCATCAAATACCTGTGTGTTTACAGGGGTTTCACGCAAGACACCTGTCCCACTGTATGTGCATAAAATACCTGTGTGTGTTTACAGGGGTTTCATGCAAGATACATGTCCTAACTGAATATGCATCAAATACCTGTGTGTTTACAGGGGTTTCACGCAAGACACCTGTCCCACTGTATGTGCATAAAATACCTGTGTGTGTTTACAGGGGTTTCATGCAAGATACCTGTCCTAACTGAATATGCATCAAATACCTGTGTGTGTACAGGGGTTTCATGTGAGATACCTGTCCTAACTGAATGTGTATCAGATACCTGTGTGTGTTTACAGGGGTTTCATGTGAGATACCTGTCCTAACTGAATGTGTATCAGATACCTGTGTGTGTTTACAGGGGTTTCATGTGAGATACCTGTCCTAACTGAATGTGTATCACATACCTGTGTGTGTTTACAGGGGTTTCATGTGAGATACCTGTCCTAACTAAATGTGCATCAAATACCTGTGTGTGTATACAGGGGTTTCATGCAAGATACCTGTCCTAACTGAATATGCATCAAATACATGTGTGTTTACAGGGGTTTCACGCAAGACACCTGCCCCACTAAATGTGCATCAAATACCTGTGTGTGTGTTTACAGGGGTTTCATGTGAGATACCTGTCCTAACTGAATGTGTATCAGATACCTGTGTGTGTGTTTACAGGGGTTTCATGTGAGATACCTGTCCTAACTGAATGTGTATCAGATACCTGTGTGTGTTTACAGGGGTTTCATGTGAGATACCTGTCCTAACTGAATATGCATCAAATACCTGTGTGTGTTTACAGGGGTTTCATGTGAGATACCTGTCCTAACTGAATGTGCATCAAATACCTGTGTGTGTTTACAGGGGTTTCATGCAAGATACCTGTCCTAACTGAATGTGCATCAAATACCTGTGTGTTTACAGGGGTTTCATGCAAGATAACTGTCCTAACTGTATGTGTATCAAATACATGTGTGTGTTTACAGGGGTTTCATGTGAGATACCTGTCCTAACTGTATGTGTATCAAATACATGTGTGTGTTTACAGGGGTTTCATGTGAGATACCTGTCCTAACTGTATGTGTATCAAATACCTGTGTGTGTTTACAGGGGTTTTATGTGAGATACCTGTGCTAACTGAATGTGTATCAAATACCTGTGTGTGTTTACAGGGGTTTTATGTGAGATACCTGTCCTAACTGAATATGCATCAAATACCTGTGTGTTTACAGGGGTTTCACGCGAGACACCTGTCCCGCTGAATGTGCATCACATACTTTTTTCCACTGCTATCTTGAAACAACATACTGACTACTAGTTGTTCTTACTCTCTTTTTTTATTAAAGTTGAGTATCAAATATTGACAGCAAGCAGAACAAGCCAGGACTTCAGCTTTTGGATGTCTCAGGACACTGACAATCTTTACAGGATCTTCTGATGTACCATCTCCCACACCATCACCTTCCGTATGACTGGAATGTCACACTACACAGAGAGAACAATCATGTACAGACAATATGACTGGAATGTCACACTATATAGAGAGAACAATCATGTACAGACAATATGACTGGAATGTCACACTATATAGAGAGAACAATCATGTACAGACAATATGACTGGAATGTCACACTATATAGAGAGAACAATCATGTACAGACAATATGACTGGAATGTCACATTATATAGAGAGAACAATCATGTACAGACAATATGACTGGAATGTCACACTATATAGAGAGAACAATCATGTACATACAAACTTTGATGATGGAGTTTAGCAAAAACAAGAGCTTTTGAAGATTTATCAGTGAGACAGTGATACAGTTGCTAAGGTGCTCCATGTTTGTCCTGAGTTTAGTGTGAGGCAGTTACTAGTGTGTTAGCAGATAGATATGTTTATTGATATAGTCAAACAAGTGTTAAGAATCTGGTTTGTCAGAAACATAATTAATGTAGCTTGGTCATTTACCTGTCTGAAAGTAAGTGGCTTTCCTTGAGAAAGGAAGTCTGCATATTTGCAGATAAAAACACCACAGTCATTTCCATTTGTCTGTTTGGGAATTGCCTAGAAACAAAATTCCAAGTAAGTTTAATGGTTAAAACAGGACAGTTAAAGTATATTTGTATAACCTATTATGAGGGTATGCATACGTTGGTTCTCATTCGGCCGAGGGTCCATCTGGAAGGCTCAAAGCATCAGGCTTTTTTGATTTTGTTCTCCTCCATGAGGTATTTCCTGTTAATGAATCAAACATGAGAGATGCATACATGCCTTCAATGCAGTTTGAGGTTAAAACCAAAGTTGCAATTGGACATAACTCACAACAAAATGCGGCAGATCTCATCATGTCTCTGACCCATGGAGTCATAGCACTGGTTGGTCTGGGATTTGAAATCAACTACCTTGTGATAAGCAATGGAGGTCAAAGATTTTTGTAAATAGTGAAAAAATTATTATACAATTTTTACACATTTAATCATACAGTATAGATATGGAAACAATGTGTTACAAAGGCAATGCTATTCATAAATTACTTACAGCCAAAGCCCAGTGCGAGCCAAGGTGCAAAGGAACAAGAACTAGATCACAGAGGAAGAGATCCACTGATTTTGTCCATTTCTTGACCGCTGCATGGCCTGCAAAATGTCCGTCAATACTCTGAAGCTTTGGGTAGAAAAATGTGCTCAAACTGTATACTTTAAGGCCTTCTTGCTGATCGTTGCTCCTCTTCATTATCAGGGACAAATAGAAGTTGATAACCTTGAAAACCTAAGAGTAAAAATAATGATGATACACATACCCATGATGGCCAATGTTACATCCCCTGGTCCAGTGTTGGTTCTTCAGTACTGTGTTTCTGTCCTATTCTGTGTGTTTGTTCTGTTCTGTGTGTTTCCCCCACAGGTGGTGCAGATCCCCTCATCAAGTCCAATTCATCACTTATCACTGACTCCTCCCCTCCGTTATCCCATACACATGGATTCAGCAATCATCATTTATCTCCCATCATGCCCTTCTGTATATAGTGTGCCATTTGTTTGTTTGTCTCTCTCTGGTTGGCATTTGCTCTTTGGTGTAGGCTGATGTTGGTGTGCCGTACTATAGTGCTCTGTACTGGAGCTGTGATCTGTGTTTTGTGATTTAGTTAGAGTGAGAGCACTATGGTTTTGGGTTAGTAGTGTGAGTGATAGGCTTATGTAGTGAGAGAGTGTTTAGTGTTGTGATTGGTGTAACTGTCTTCTGCATTAATCATTTGTTATTTTGTTCACAGGCAGTCAGGAGTTAGCCTAGCGCCACTCCGGAGTATACATCAGTGAGGAGTTAGCCTAGTGCCACTCCGGAGTATACATCTTGCCCATAAGGGACTCCCTTGTCTGAGCACACTAGTCAGACCTGGTATGGGCCACCTACTGTCAATTTGTGTAGGGCGCCTTAACCGTGTGCCAGTTTAGCTTTAGTTTTGTGTGGGAGATAGGACAGGTAAGGGGGTGGGGGACGTTATGTTTAGTTCTTTGATTTGGTACCCACAGTCCTCATTTTCCTTATAATATTTACTGTGGCAAAATAAAGCCCATTTGTTTATGCGTTAATCTGTTGTCTCTGTGTCCTTGCTCGCACCTACGACCTCACTCCTTTCTCGGACTGTTTGGGCAGTGAGGTGTAGCATCCCACTCCCCTCCTGGGGAGGCAGTGCGTAACAGCCAAAATCAGAGTGTTTTTAAATGATCAGATTAATCAGACAAATGCCAATATTAAAGAAATTTGAGATTGTTGTGTCCAACTTGATGGCTGTGGGATTATAAAGTAAACAAGCAAAACAGTGATAGATATAAGATTATTAGCTACAATTACTGTATATTAGTATCCTTTATCCAAAAAAATAATAATTATCACACGATAAAAAGCATGACAAGTTAGCTAAACGTATTATGCTGGATGAAGTCAATGTGAATGTACCCAAATACAACTGATTTTACTTCTATAATGTGACTGAGAAAGAAACATTTACACAAGAAAATAATGACCTGATTTTATCTACAAAGAATTGAACAGATCAGGAAAAGTGATGTACCTAACACAGATGGTAGTTGAGGGGAGGGGTTAAAATGATGTGAAATATGTGCAGTCATCAAAAATAAAAGCCACTTCAGTCATCAGGCAAGTAGTTGGATTTTGATTCATTGTGAACATAAATCCTTTCTTTTTTTTTGAGACAGAAAGTGTACTGGATAGTCATAAATAAAGGTAATATTTACTCTTACAGTCTTACCATGTCATTGAGTCAGGAACCCTCCTCCAGCGTTGCTAGGTCGCTCTGTCTGATGCATAGTTTGAAAGCTGTGCTTACCACCATGTTTGGGTCATCTTGTTCTCGAATATGTCTCACCTCTGATGCCATGTCCTAAAAAAAATGCAACATACATATAAACAACCTCAAAGAATTTGCTCAGTGGACAGATGTTATTGACAGAATATTTTATTTTACAATCAAATTCTCACCTTTGTTAACCTAGGTAAGTTTTCGCTATCATTCCCAAGATTGTCAGAGGGTATCAGTGTGGAGTCTTTCCTTGTTTCTTCAAAAGAGACCTGCACACCACATGACTGAGGAGAAAATCACAAACAACTTAAAATGTCATGCAATAATAACAGATTAATTAATAGTATAGTAACTGTATATTGCCTGAAGCAGGTCTTTGTCCATCTCTGTCTTCTTAGACTTTTTATGGAAATGGCCATCACCTGATAAGGAAATGAAGAGAATATGAAAAAGAATAAAAAGAACACAGCTTATGTATAGAACATAATAGTTAATTGTTAACAATATCTCTAAAAGGTTGCCAAATGCCAAGACAAGTCATGTGTAATATACACCAAGTTGGTCAAGAAGACTAAACAGGAAAGAAAGTTTGTACATAATTTTATTTTTATAATTTTTGTATTTTATCTTTTTTACATACATTGGGGAGAACAATAATTTGATACACTGCCTTTTTTCAGGTTTTCCTACTTACAAAGCATGTAGAGGTCTGTCATTTCATCATAGGTACACTTCAACTGTGAGAGACGGAATCTTAAACAAAAATCCAGAATATAACATTGTATGATTTTTAAATGAATAATTTGCATTTTATTGCATGACATGAGTATTTGATCACCTACCAACCAGTAAGAATTCCAGCTCTCACAGACCTGTCTTTCTTTAAGAAGGTTTTCTTTAAGAAGCCCTCCTGTTCTCCACTCATTACCTGTATTAACTGCACCTGTCTGAACTTATTACCTGTATAACAGACACCTGTCCACACACTCAAACAGACTTCAGCCTCTCCACAATGGCCAAGACCAGAGAGCTGTGTAAGGACATCAGGGATAAAATTGTAGACCTGCACAAGGCTGGAATGGGCTGTAGAACAATAGGCAAGCAGCTTGGTGAGAAGGCAACAACTGTTGGGGCAATTAGAAAATGGAAGAAGTTCAAGATGACGGTCAATCTCCCTCATTCTGAGGCTCCATGCAAGATCTCACCTCGTGGGGCATCAATGATCATGAGGAAGGTGCAGGATCAGCCCAGAACTACCAGGTAAATGACCTGAAGAGAGCTGGGACCACGGTCTCAATGAAAACCATTAGTATCACACTACGCCATCATGGATTTAAATCCTACAGCGCACGCACGGTCCCCCTGCTCAAACCAGCGCATGTCCAGGCCCATCTGAAGTTTACCAATGATCATCTGGATGATCCAGAGGAGGAATGGGAGAAGGTAATGTGGTCTGATGAGATAAAAGTAGAGTTGTATGGTCTAAACTCCACTCGCCTTGTTTGGAGGAAGAAGAAGGATGAGTACAACTCCAAGAACACCATCCCAACCATGAAGCATGGAGGTGGAAACATCATTCTTTGGGGATGCTTTTCTGCAAAGGGGACATGAGAACTGCACCGTATTGAGGGGAGGATGGACGGGGCTATGTATCACAAGATCTTGGCCAGCAACATCCGTCCCTCAGTAAGAGCATTGAAGATGGGTCTTGGCTCAGTATTCCAGCATGATAACAACATACAAACACACAGCCAGGGCAACTAAGGAGTGGCTCCTTAAGAAGAATCTTAAGGTCCTGTTGTGGCCTAGCCAGTCTCCAGACCTGAAACTAATAGAAAATCTTTGGAGGGAGCTAAAAGTCTGTATTGCCCAGCGACAGCCCCTAAACCTGAAGGATCTGGAGAACGTCTGTATAGAGGAGTGGGCCAAAATCCCAGCTGCAGTGTGTGCAAACCTGGTCAAGAACTACAGGAAACGTATGATCTCTGTAATTGCAAACAAAGGTTTCTGTACCAAATATTGAGTTCTGCTTTTCTGATGTATCAAATACGTATGTCATGCAATAAAATGCAAATTCATTATTTAAAAATCATACAATGTGATTTTCTGGATATTTGTTTTGGATTTCAAAGTCAAAGTCAAAGTCAAAGTGGTTTATTTATCATATGCATTGAACAACATACATCATCCTATGCAGAGAAATTCTTATTGACATGGCTCGGCGATTCTATGCAGTGGGCTTAAAAACAAGAATTACAACAATATAAGAATTTTAAAATACGAATGACAATAGTAATAATAGTAATAGTAATAATAATGATAATAATAAAACGCTATGTACTGAGCAGTGGTCTGGAAAATGTACAACAGTAGAAGCGGTAAACATTATAGAATTGGCATGGAAAATTGTTTTCAAAGGTGCATTTGAATTCTGCTACATCAGATGTAGAGAGCATAAAGTGACCAGAGAGTGCTAGTGCTCAACAGACGATTTGCGATCAGTGTCTGTGTTCCATGTTGAGCAGCCGAATGGCCTGAGGGAAGAAACTGTTTTTGAGTCTGGTGGTCCGTGCCTTG
>JACXGM010029831.1:0-13520 GCA_016801145.1 Umbra pygmaea
AAGTCGTAGTGTTTACAAACGCTTGCATTAATATATGTTTTCCGTGTCCGAAATGCTTCATTAACGTTGTTTCTCTGTACACTGTTATATTTTGGTAAACTTGCTTTATGTTTACAAACGGTCCCGAATCTGTCAAGTTTAAAATAACTCCAAAAACTAAAAGCGCAAGGAGAGCTCCTGACACACCTGTTCCGCTTGCCTCATTGCTTCACCTACCATATCCCTTAACACAGTGTCCAGCATGGAGAGACTTTCAAGAGGTAATCAAGCATGCAAGATCATCTTCTGCTTCAGGTCCCAGCGGTATACCATACAAAGTATACAAAAAATGCCCTAAGCTCCTCAGAAGGTTATGGAAGCTTATGCAGGGTCCAAGGAAACCATTCCAACAAGCTGGATAAGGGCGGAAGGGTGCTTTGTGCCCAAAGAGCAGGGGTCCACACAGATCACCCAGTTCTGAACTATCTCCCCACTTAGTGTGGAGGGAAAGATTTTCTTTGCTCTGCTTATAAAGAGAATGAGCATGTACATGACGCAGAATGGATATATGAACACCTCTATCCAGAAGGGTGGTGTTGAAGGGATTTCCAGGTGTTTGGAGCATACAGGGGTCCTCAGCCAACTCATCCAAGAAGCAAGAGAAGAAAGGCAGCTTAGCAGTTGTCTGGCTTGACTTTACAAATGCATATGGGTCTATTTCTTATAACTTGATCCAAGCTGCTTTGGACTACTAATACATCTTACATAACATCCAGGGCATGATCACTGGTTACCTGAGAGACATCAAGCTACTATTCCAGTCCGCCAAGTTTACAACAAAGTGATAGCCAGTGGAGAAGGAGATAGTGACAGGATGCACAATCTCTCTCATCTTGTTCATCATTGAAATGAACCCAATCATCTCTGTAGCGAGTACAAAGACCACAGCAGGATGTCAACAGCCAGCAATCAGGGCATTCATGGATGACTTTACAGTGATAACACCAACTCACATGTAGGCATGATGGGTCATGGCAGAACTGGATTGCATGGCCACATGGGCAATGTTGGTCTTCAAACCCAAGAAATCAAGGAGCCTGGTGATCCAAAAGGGTAAAACAACTGGAAGGTTCAAGCTACTTGTTCAAGGGGAAGTTATCCTGAACATCCAGGGGAACCCAATCAGACGTCTTGGAAAGTGGTATGATGATTCCCTGTCAGACAGGAACAGCATCTCCAGCACTGGAAAATAGAATGGTTGAAGAACATTTACAAGTCTGGCCTGCCTGGGAAATAAAAGTACTGGATCTACCAACACGGCCTGCTTCCAAGACTCATGTGGCTTCTCACGGTATACACAGTGCTTTTCTCAGGAGTTGAAGTAATGAAGAGGAAGTTCAACAAGCACATAAGAAGATGGCTGGGAATACCCCCATGCAGAACAATCACATGGAGGTTGATCACATGTTGTTGTTAAGGGTCAAAACACAGTGAATGTTATGGAACACCTGATGACGTCTCTTCTAGGCCAAGGCTTCATCCATTAGAAATGGGTGTATGTTGGCATCGTAGATATATTACACAAGCGTGTGTTCGATCCTGGATCTTTGGATTTAATAAACGACGATGGATAACAACCACCGCTTTGCCTTTGTGTCTCCCTCTCTCAACAATACACCCTTACATGACAACAAGATACAAGGATTTAGATCTGCCCCATAGCAGTTTTTGTAATAAATTGTTAACCCTATAAGATCAGCTGACGCTCTAGAGCATCAAAAGCTTTATATCTCACGAACCATACATGCTAGCAACTAAAGCTTGGTACCGTTGGAAAGGGAAAGATCAGACAAAAAGAATGAGTGGAATACCCCACTGCATTACATCTGTGGGGCTTTATATAGGGTCAGGTCAACTCCAGCTTCCCCTGTCATCAGTGGTGGAGGAGTTTAACGTCACTAAATGTAGACTGTGTCTGACATATAGGGACTCTCAAGACCACCTCACCAGGGAAGCATGTGTCAGAACAAGATCTGGTCGTAAGTTGGCCGCCAGCACTACAATTAACCAGGCAGAATATTCTCTCATGACCAAAGACATCATCGGAAATCCTTGCACTGGAAGACAGGGCTCCCTAAGAGAACCTCCCTAAGAGAACAATCACATGGAATGAACTGTGGCGGTTGGAGCCCTTCTGTGTATCCTTTCTACTCCAAGCAGTGTATGACACCTTACAAACCCCAGTCAATTTGCAGAGGTAGGGGATGAGGGAACACCCACTGTGCATGTTGTGTGGTGGGAAAGGACCAATGGCACTCATTTTGTCAGGGTGTAAGATTACATTGACAAGGAGAGATACAGGTTGCGCCATGACAAATTCTTGGCAGTGCTCGCAGACATTCTGGAGCATGAAAAGAGGAAGAAACAACCACCGAAAGAAAGACCTTTGCTGAGCACCATCACCTTTGTGAAAGAGGGTAAAAGACCTGTTGTCCATAGCCAAGCCAGGCAGAATCTCCTGCTGTCAGCCCGGGGATCGGAAGTGGAGGTTGATCTTGGGAGGAAACTCCACTTCCCCGAGGCGGTATTGTCCACAACTCTAATCCCCGACATTGTAATGTGGTCTCCAGAGAGAAGGAATATCATCCTGGTGGAGTTGTTGATGCCATGGGAGGAGGAATGTGAGGAAGCTACAGAGAAAAAAATCTAAATACCAGCAACCCCTTGTTCCGGCAGTAACTAAGTCCAGTACTGCCGGAACAAGGGGTGGACAACATGGCTGTTTACAGCGGAAGTTGGATGTCGGGGATTCCCAGCTCAATATGTGCGGAATCTAATGACAAAGGTTGGGTTAAGAGGTCACTTGAGGAAAGCAGCCATTCGTAGGCTGGGGGAAGCGTCAGAGAGAGCCTCCTGTTGGTTCTGGCACAAGAGAGAGGGCACAAGCTGGAAGCCTGAAGGACAGGGGCACTTGGAAGTGTTGATTGCTTATTTTCGTTTTAGACATTTTATAGCTTTTTAAAATTTAGTTGGATCTCCAAGACAGCTAGAAATTGTATTTAAGTAATAACTTGATTTTGCCTAACCCCAATGAAGAATTGAGGAAGAGGAAGAAAGACCCTGCCCGGAGAAAGCCCGGGGCCCTGGTCTGGAGCCAGGCCCGGATGGAGGGCTCGTCAGCTAGCGCCTGGTGGCCGGGTTTGCCATGGAGCCTGGCAGGGCACAGCCTGAAGAAGCAATGTAGCACCTCTCTCTTCATCCCATGGGCCCACCACCAGTGGGAGGAACCGCTGGGGTCGGGAGGGCTGCCAAATGGGTGGTAGTGAAGGTTAGGGGCCTCGACGGACCAGACCTGGGCAGCAGAAGCTGGCTGTGGGGACGTGGAATGTCACCACTCTGTGGGGGAAGGAGCCAGAACCGGTGAGGGAGGCGGAGCGCTACCAATTGGATCTGGTGGGGCTTACCTCTACGCAAAGTCTCGGTTCTGGAACCATTCTCCTGGGTAGGGGTTGGACTCTTCTTCTCCGCAGTTTCCAAGGGAGTGAAGCGCCGGGCGGGTGTAGGGAAACTCACAAGCCCCCGGCTGAGCGCCTCGGGGTGCGGTGGGGAGCTGTGGTCTTAGGGTCTTGAGTGCCTCAAGGGGTGGTAACCCACAGACCCTGTGGTGGACACCGGTGGTCAGGGAAGCCGTCCGACTGAAGAAGGAGTCTTTCCGGGATATATCATCCCAGAGGACTCCAGAGACAGTTGCAGGGTACTGAAGGGCTCGAAGGGCTGCAGCCTCTGCCGTGACAGAGGTAAAGCAGCAGGTTTGGGAAAAGTTCGGAGAAGACATGGAGAAGGACTTTCGGTCAGCACCAAAGCGCTTCTGGAAAACCATCCTCCACCTCAGAAGGGGGAAGCGTGTTACCACCCAAGCTGTATACAGGGGGACTCTGTTGACCTCAACTGAGGAGGTATTAGGGCAGTGGAAGTTGCACTTTGAGGAACGCCTGAATCCAACTACTATCCCCTTTATATTAGAGGCAGTGTGGAGGGGCTGTCTTGGCTGACATGCCTCTTCAACATTGCATGGAAGTCTGGAACAGTGCCAAAGGAGTGGCAGACTGGGGTGGTGGTTCCCATGTTCAAAAAGGGGGAGCAGAGGGTGTTTGCCAATTACATGGGTATTATACTTCTCAGCCTCCCTGGTAAAGTCTACTCTAAGGTGCTGGAAATGAGGGTTTGGCTGAAAGTCGAACCTCAGGTTGAAGAGGAACAATGTGGATTCCATCCTGGTCGTGGAACAACGGATCAGATCTTTACTCTCGCAAGGATCCTGGAGGGGACCTGGGAGTATGCCTATCCTGTTTACATGTACTTTGTGGATTTGGAGAAGGCGTATGACCGGGTCCCCCGGGAGATACTGTGGGAGGTGTTGCGGAAGTATGGGGTGAGGGGGTCCCTTCTTAGGGTCATCCAATCTCTGTATGACCAAAACGAGAGCTATGTCCGGGTTCTCGGCATTAAGTCTGACTCGTTTTAGGTGAGGGTTTGTCTCCGCCAGGGCTACGCTTTGTCACCAATCCTGTTTGTAGTATTTATGGACAGGATATCGAGGCGTAGTCGGGGTGGGGATAGGTTGCAGTTCGGTGGGCTGAGGATCTCATCACTGCTTTTTGCAGATGATGTGGTCCTGATGGATCAGTTCGCAGCCGAGTGTGAAGCGGCTGGGATGACGATCAGCACCTGTAAATTTGACGTCCAGCTGGGAGGAGGCCTCGGGAAAGACCAAGGACTAGGTGGCGAGATTATATCTCCAACCTGGCCTGGGAACGCCTCGGGATCCCCCAGTTGGAGCTGGTTAATGTGGCTCAGGAAAAGGAGGTTTGGGGTCCCCTGCTGGAGCTGCCGCCCCCGCGACCCGATCCCTGATAAGCGGACAAAAATGGATGGATGCCTTTCTTTACATCAATGTTACAATTGTTTCTGAGTTGCTTGAATATCAGCCAATCACCAGCAAAACCAATGTGTTTTGCTTTAAAATAATGAATGAATGGGAAAGATTCTGCTTGCTAAACTTAAAGATACCTTCCATGAATTTAGGCAATATTTTTAGGCCTCTAGTCTCTAAAGAATATGCATTTAGGATTCATAGAGCTAAAATGTGTCCCCACTTTCTGTGTTTAGAGGTTCTGCTTGTTCTGCAAAGTCATTAGACGTCACCATATAGCTCAGGTTTGATTGTCAGCTCTGTAAATGGGACTTCCCCTACATTAATAAACCATATGTCACACCTTTGTAGGGAATTCCCTGCCTAACAGTCGGTAAGGGAATGCCTACAATAGCAAATAAACACTGTTGTTTTACAAGATAACTATGGTAAAATAATGATTCTACTTACACTGTGTATATAATATAGACAATATACTAAACATCTGGACTAAAATGGGGGTTAAAAATAGTTTGTATTTATGAACATTGCGGATTGTATCTTTAACAATCAGGTGGATTCAGTGCCCTAACACTTAATAAGTTTTATTAAAATAAAGAAGTGATGTTACACAGTGGTAAACAGTAACTTGTCAAAACTTTTTAGGGTGTGTTGAAGTCTTCAGATTTGAAATGTATATATTTCCAAAATTATAATTAAATTCAAAAAGTCAAACATCATAATGTTTAAATGTTTTTTCAATATAGTACAGAGTGAATTACATTTTCAAATGGCTGTATTTTGTATACTGTCTGAACATTTTTGGAATCGGGATAGTACCTTAACCTATCTTGGTCTATTGATGCTCTAGAGTGTCAAATACAAATATCTTGTGAAAAATGTTTTAGTTAAAAACATACCTGTCTTTGTCATTGTCTCTGCATCCGTGTATGACTCTCAGAGGACCTGTCTTTGTTGTACAAGGTGGGATGCTCCCTCTCCATCCAGTACCAGTTTGGAGAAGCATCTGAGAAGTCATTGTGTATTTCTTATGAATTGTTATTTGAAAAAAGACTAATAAAATTTAAGGTGTGATGAAGTCAGGCTTTGTCATTTACCTTAAAAATCTGCCTTGGTCTTCAGCCAAACTAAGGAGGAGTAAATATTTGTTTTAGTAAAGTTGTATAACCACAGGCTACAGTTTATGCTAACATGACTAGAATAGATTAATGATGCAATCTTTGCTTGAAAACAAATGACAGATGGTTTAATAACCCTAAGGATAAGCATTCAACTCCTAAACAGCTCAACATCTTTGTGCCTGTCATGTTTCCCAACACTAGTCCCTAAAGACACATTCTCAGCACGTTGGGTAATTCCTGACTTGGGCACGTAAGTGACCATAAAGTTAAAAAGTGATGTCACCATATTCAATTGACATCCTGATATGTAATTGTCTTCAAAAATTGTTTAGGTTCAAAACTAAAGTTTATAGTTTCAAAAATGTTATATTACGTCACGTTGGCCAGGTTGGGAATTACCAAATGTGCAGGTTTTTTTTAATGACTGTCATTTCTGAAACATGACAGGCACAATGATTTTGAGTTTGGTTTAGAGGTCAAAAAGTAACTAGTTACCATAATTGGTCATGTATTTCTCCTTCTTTTAATTTCGTAGATCACTGTTTAGTGGTCAAGATACACCCAGAAAAGTAATTTTAACTTTTGAATAGAATATATAGATTTAAAGTAACAGCGGAGTATGTCTGTGTACATTTTACAACTCTAATTAATATACACAGTGCTTTAATTCCCACCGTTTTATCCCAACCCAGTGGCCCCAATACATCCATTGAATCTGAAAGTATATACATGATAATTATACTATTTCATATAACAACGGACTACTTAATCATTATATTGGACTACTTAACATCCATTTTTTTTAAGTAATATATAAATAGCTGGAGTACCTTCACATTTGATGCAGCCCAAACTTTACAATGCTATAGAATTATCAAGAGGGGAAACATATAGTAATTAGCAATTTTTCGAAATTACAAAAAAGTTAGAAACATCACAAATTAAAAATAGCCTAACTAAATGTTGTAAATGTTAACTTACAGATAGTCAAGCACTCTCTCTGGTTATACCAATGGTTCATTTTATGGAGGTCTCGGCTGCTAGGCAATACATGTTGTGCTCTGTGTGTGATCTCAGAGGATTGTGGGGTATCTTGCGGGATTGCAGTTGCAGCTGAGAGTAGCAGCCATCAGGCAATTTAAATATACTTCTGGTGTACTTACAAACTTTTCAATGCCTAGTTTTATAAGTACAGAACCAATTTTTATTACTGTAGAAGTGTGGTACCATTCCGGGCATTATTAGTGGGGCACCATTCCAGGCATTATTAGTGGGGCTATTTACGAGATACACCCTTGGTTCCATTAATGCCTGCACTAAGCCACTCGGCTGATAGCGCTAACTTAACCAATGTTATAAAAATGGAAAAAAGCTTATGAGGGGTTGTTTGGCTCAGGTGAAGGTGTAAATGACCCTAGGTTTATATTACTCCAAACCATCACTTTAACCATAGTACATTTTTAATGTTCACTAGCTAGCTAGTTTTAAAACCACTGGCTACCGTGGCATTAGATTGGTGGTTAGCTAACAGCTATGTTAGCTATACTTAGCTAAGTATCTTACCTTGATTTTGGAGTTGTGAAGTTGCCATTCCTGCTTTAAAACGTTGTAAATTTGCCATGCCGGGCGAATCCTGTAAACAATTCTATCACTTGATGCGTTGGATAAAAATTACCAGAATGCATTTTAGAATCTATATGGAAAGTTCAATATTGGAACACAGGCCTAACATCTGTACATGGTCACCCATTGTAGAGATTTGAAATTCTCTTAATTGTTCAACTGCCACGCCCTCACTCCTATATTTCCCAGAACCCCCTGCCCAAGCAAATAGGGAAAGTTTCTCCTGACTACCCCTGATTAACATTACAAAAACTAGTATAATATACTGATCTTGATAACGCCTTAGATAAACCATAAGCCAGCAACATCTGAACTTCATAGATAACTAAATAGATCAAACATACTGTTGTAGCAAAGATATACATGTTCGACCAAACTAACTAGCTACTGTTTATAAGTTAGTGAACTTATAAACATTACTAGAACAATTCCTATCTTTGGCCAGGAAAGCAATTGTGTGATTGTAATGTCTATTTCAATATGCAATTTAATGATGTGGTAGTATGTCCCAATACTGGAATACTTGCTTACTATATACTTGAAAGTATGAACTTTACCATCGTCAGTTCAGTATACACTTGTACATACAAGCTACTCTTAGGCATCATGAATTGCAGAGTGCCCAGAGGGTCTATACACTATGAAAGTTATACAAATTTACTTGTAATACTAAAATTACATAAGTAATTAGTTTATAATTATAGGCCAATCAGGGAATAGTGTGTATGTGTCCAATATATCAAGGCTAAGGGCTGTAACAAGGCACTCCATATTAACTTGTGCTTAAAAATAAACCTTAGCCCTCATATATGAGACTGCAGAAATTCTGGATAATCGTCATGACAATCTTCAGTTGACACAGTGTAATTTCAATAGATTACATTTTTTGATGTGGATATAACAGAAAAATGTCATTAAAATATTTTCAGGTGGAAATCTTAATTTTTTTGAAGAATGCCTTGAAAAAGAAAGTTGTTTACATATTTTAAATATGTATTTAAGTTAAAGTCATATTTGATATTGAATGATTTTTTTACAATGGAACAATACTCATAGACTTCATTTTCATTCAAGCTACTGATCATATATATTTATTCAGAGCTCAAAGTTAATTGATTCCATTATTTAAGTTATCCCATGACTTTGTCAATCACATTTAGGAAAATAGCAAGAGCAGTCACATAATCACCTCATTCATATTGACAATGTCACAATATGAGTAATGGTAATTGCTATCCATGTAATACAAACGGACATAGACAGAGGCGGAGAGTAACTCAGAAATACAAAGCAAGTTTATTAACAAAAACACTTTGTATAAAGCAAAACTGCCTTGGGGGGCAAATCGCAGCATAATCTTCTTTAAAAAGCACTCACAGACTGGATTGACATGAAATAATAACCGACAGCATACAAACACTATGACAGGACTTATAAACACAGATATATATACACAGATATTAAGTAGGTGGTTGTAGTTGTGAATGACAGAGATTGATTGGATAATAAGAACATTTGATATGGTCATGAGATCTGACCAGCAGGAATCATAATATATACAATGCACACTGGACAGAAACCATAATCACATACAGGGGATAACTTCAGCAAACCTAAAACCTAAACCAAACTAAGTTATACCGAAGAGAAACCTGTACCAGTTCATCTCTCCTGAGCAGGTGCCTGTGACAGGCAAGCTCTTCCAAAAACAAGAATGAATTTATTATTAAATGTATATATTTATATCAATACAATCATACTTGTTTCGATTGTCTTTGAAATAAACTCTACAAACCTGTTTGTTTCAGAATTGACTGCTCAGTGTAACTGTGAACACTTACAGTTTTGCTCATAACTTTGTATACCTTTGCAGAAATTGTGAAATTTTAGCATTGATTTTGACACAATTACTGTTCATACAAAAACTCTGACAGTTATGTAAGGATAGTGCTCATATGAATTATAAAATTATAAATATTGTTATAGACACAGAAGGTGATACACACAGGTTGAAGTGGCAATTAAATGTAAATTTTCCACACCTGTGGAATATTAAATTGCAATTAGTGTCTCTGTATAAATAGTCAATGAGTGTGTTAGCTTTCACATGGATGCACTGAGCAGACTAGGTACTGAACCATGAGGAGCAGAAAATAACTTTCAAAAGACCTGCTTTATAAGGTACTGGAACTGTATCAAGTTGGAAATGGATATAAAATGATATCCAAAGCCTTGAAAATACCAGTCAGTACTTTTTGGTATCTCTTGATCCCAAGTCATTGTCAGGTAGACAGAGAAGATGTTAGCCAAAACTGCTAGAATAATTTTTTTAAGATACAAAGAAAAACACACAGGTAACCTAGGGAGACATACAGGCTGCTCTGGATAAATTTATATCATAATATAAACCTGGGCTTAGTGTCTGACTATGAGCCCTGAAATCTTCCCATCTGTTTCATTCAATAGTGTTCAATAATGGGCTCATATATGGAGTTATATTCCTATCTTTATTCAAGAGCACATTATTTCAATTTGAGACCATTTCTCACAGATATTACGTACAGACTTATAATAATTTCCCTCAAACCCTTGGTCTCACACTCAAATAATCACTGCTCGTGCCTGTATTTGATCTGCTTGTGCTCAAACTTTATGCTTGGACTCAGAATAGTTGTTGCTTGGATAGATTTCCTGCTCTCAACTTCAGC
The DNA here is from genome assembly GCA_016801145.1 of Umbra pygmaea. Lineage (NCBI taxonomy): Eukaryota > Metazoa > Chordata > Actinopteri > Esociformes > Umbridae > Umbra > Umbra pygmaea. The sequence goes on from JACXGM010029831.1 coordinate 10,365, forward strand.
CTATCTCCTCGCACTCAGGCTGTTTCTTCGCGCTTGCAAATCTTCTCCTCACAGATTTTTTCTGCGCACTTGGATTTTTTGTGTTACAAAGCTATCAAAATTCCCCAACCAATAGAATGCCAGCTGTAGTGTTGACCCATAAAATGATCCCTGCCCTGTTGAGTGTGCGTTCGTTTATAAAATCCCTTACATGCGGGTGCTGTACCTCCACGGCTCCGCCACCGTCTTCCATACGTTTTTTGTACTTCTGATTTGCTTATGATTCTTATGATTTGCACCCGCCACCTGAAAACGTGCAGGCTCTTCGGCTTTGGCTCAAAGCACTAAACTTAAAGAAACCACCAAAACTACCCTGCCGTTCGTGTCACTTTGTTGACAAGAGGCCGACTGAAGATCACCCTTTCCCAGAGAAGTGGCTAGGCTATAAAGCTCCAGTGAGGAGAAGACGTCTCGTCAGGATATCAACACTCAGGTAGCCTATAACTAACCTGTCCTACGTTCTGTAGTTACTAGTTGTCTTTTCATCACAACTGGGTTTTCATGCAAAAGTTACCAAACTTCACAGGCTGACTAGCTAAATAACTATGTTAATATTTATTGTGATAGTCTCCAAAATTGACTTAGAACAGTACTTACAAGTAAAAACACTGTAGCAATACAACACCTAGCCCCTATTTTTACAGCAGCAATATGAGGTGAGAATAGGCTTCTTGGGTGCTCATACTGCAACTGAAATTTTATATACTGTTTAATACAGTATATCGATCATTTATTGTGCACAATGGGTTGTGTTTACAACTAGAATTCCTAGTTTAAGCCTAACACTTACAATCTACAATGTTTATTGATGTCTTCTGTAGTTAGTTAATAACATTGATGGGTTAGCTTGATCAACGATGGTACTTGGTTTGAAAAGTTTGAGAACTACTGGGCTAAATTTAGGTACCATGAAGACAGTACTGAAGGACCTGATGCTATCAACTAACCACTACCATTGGTCAGCACCTACATTGGTATCCAACATATTCTGGCTCAGTGCATCTCTCCTTTCATACAATGGTGGTTATGACTGGGGGAGGCTTATGAGATGTCTAACTAAATTTATAATATGGTCTCAAGTGTTTCTTTTAAAATATGACAGTTAGGCAATTTGGGTATTTTCTGATGAACTGTGTTTTAATTTTGACAGATGAAGACAACATTGTCGTGACTTTGATCTGACTGCCAGTACCACAATAGCATAGAGATGCTGACACTCAGTGGGAGCTTCCAGCACTGATGGATCATATGTGTCAAAGGAACCAATCAGCAAGCCCACCTGCCACAAACACACCCATAGCAGTGGTAGAGCTAATAACAAACACCATTCTAAAGAATGACACTAGATCAGTGTTGTATACAAGCCTTCCTGTGAAGGTGATCTTTGACCATGTAGCATTTCTGCAGAAATTCTACACAACTAGTTTCAAAATGTCTGTCACTGATGAAATACTCATCACCTTGAAGAAACTGAAGTTGATCTACTACAGGGTGAGCTTGATGAATGCTTTGCTGTGTCCCAGGGAGTATTGAGCAGAATCCTTTCCTACTGGATAGACACAATGGAGGAGCACATAAGGATCTACATTCCATGGCTGCCAAGGGAGTATCCAGAACACAATGCCTCAGTGCTTTAAAGAGAAGTTCCACAACACCACCTGCATTGACTGCTCTGAGACCACCTTTCCAGAGGGGTGTCATACAGCCACTATTATTCCAGCAATACACTGAAATATTTGGTTGCCATTGCTCCATGTGGACTTGTTATGTTCAGATCTCCTGCCGATGGAGGTAGATGCAACGACAAGTTCATCACCCAAAACTCAGGCTTTCTAGAGTACCTTAGACCTGACGATGAAGTCATGGCAGACAGGGGCTTTACTATCCAAGAGCTGCTTTACGAAAGGTAAACCTTGCAATACCAGCCTTCACTCAGAAAGGAGGCCAGTTGACTGAAGAGGATGTCACAAGCACAAGGAGGATAGCAAATATACGAATTAACGTTGAGAGTTATTAGACGACTCACATGTTCAAAATATTTTTCCAGACTGTTCTGATCAACCTGGCCAACAAACTGGACAAAGTCCTTAGAATATCTGCTGCTCTTGTAAACATGCAGGTCGAGATCATCCATGAGGATGCAGAGTGAGCAGCGAGAATAGTGTATTGAGTTAAATTTAATATATTCTGTTTAACTCCATACACTAACATCTGCGATAGTTTGCTATCATTGTTTCATATTTTATTTTTGATATTTAGAAGTACTACACTGTTGATTAGGCTGCCCTTCAAATATAAAAGCAGTACATGTAATGCTATATTTATAGTAGTAATGTAACATATTTTAAACTGATTACAGTGAGCTCCATAATTTATTGGACAGTGACCATTCTTTGATTATTTTGTTTCAGTACTCTAGCACTTTGAGGGAAGCCAGCATTTAACCAGATCCATAACCTTCAACTGGTACTCAACTCCTGTTTTTGCATACCTGCTTCACTACAAATACCACAAGTCATGTATTCAGTACAAACATTTATGACAAACTCAATGGACATTTAAAATATGTTCAACTATTGAGCTGTAGACATTGCCTAAGAAACACAAACTTAACAAATTCTAAGAACTCTGTCCAGTTATATTAAAAATAGTTTAGTTCAGTTGTTTCCATCAAGATACAGTCAGAATTGTAATGTATTGACTGACTATTGTATTAGTGAGGCTCCTTTAAGAGGCTAAAAAGCCTGGGGAGGGGTTACCTGTTGTGGGGGGGAATATGTGTTTTTGGGCCAGAATGTTCCGGGTACTTGGCCGAGCTAGATGTGGCTACTATACTATCTTAATTAAGTAAAGTTTACAAAGTTATGAATGTCTCCTTTATTCAAGTCATTACACTGGCGACGAGCGGACTTGAACCGACGGTGTGCAGATAAATCCATACGTGCGGCTGTTTAAGTGAGTGAAAATAATCTGCCATCTTGAAGCGAATATGACGACACTGGGCCGTATCGAAGAGTTTGACGAATGTTCGAGTAGCTCTTTTGAAGAATACACAGAAAGACTGGAATGTTTTTTTCATGCAAATGATATTGAGGATGATGCCAAAAAACGATCTGT
>JACXGM010029832.1:0-13520 GCA_016801145.1 Umbra pygmaea
GGACCAATCAACGTGGACCTGGGAAAAGGGAAAATGGAAAGACCCTGCTCTGGAGTAGGAGCTAAAAAGGTTATAGGAACGGCAGTGCGAGGAACTAAATAATCCCGCAATTTCTTCTATCGGAACACAAGAAAAAAATGGTTATAGGAACGTTATGTTCTAGGAACTGCAAAAATCCCTGCGGTCGGAAAGCGGCTAAATAGAAAACATAGATCTTGTTTTATTGACTTTGCAGGAAAAGCTTTTGATTTGGTGAATTGGACCTTTATGTTCGAGACAATGAGGAGTTTTGGCATAAATGAGATATTCTTTCAATGGATACCAGCCCTTTATAGTAAACCTGTTTCTAAAGTAAAAGCAAATGGTACGTTATCAAGGAGATTTAGTATTCAAAGAGGTATCAGACAAGGCGATCCTCTTTCCCCACTTCTGTTTAGTATTTATATTGAAATCTTAGCAACAGTGATATGGTAAAATTCAGACATTAGAGGGGTAGAGATCGGGGAAGAAGTACATAAATTGGCATTATATACAGTTTACATAATTATTTATTTAACTTTGCCTGAAAAATCCATTAAACACTTGATGAATGATATTAAGGATTATAGTTTAGTATCAGGATATAGAATAAAGCAAAATAATGTGAATCACTGAACATCAGTGTACAAATACATTCAAGTCTCAAAGAACTCTAAGGGGCCCTATCTTACACCCAGCGCAATTGACTTTTTACACCAACGCATGTATCATTCCTATCTTGCACCCGACGCATATGAATATTTTCCCTCTACAGACGCTCGTCAGTAAATTAGGGCATGAACAGTTCAGTTCATTCGTTTGGTGAAAAGAAGAGGCGTGTTCCGGCACAAACATTCCCTGGTGCTATCTTGCAGTTACGAAAAACAATTCCGCCACTGACCAGGAAAAACCTGGTTAAAAGTCAGTGGCGTGTTATTCAGATGCTATTTTAAGGGCGCATGTTTGGCCATAATGTAGCATGTGCACAACGCACATACACTTTGCTCCTCTCATCTACAACAAATGTAGCAGTTCCTATTATTGCAATATACATAATTAGAAGGAAAGATATTACCTAACGAGCGCAATCATTGTGGTGTCCAAAGATTTGAAAAAATAGGCATACATCCAGTGTACACAGTTACCCATATTATTCAGAATGAATTCTTCACACTGATATACATCAACCGCAAGGGAACCCATTCAATCAACATACAAGTAATTTGCGATGCTAATAATAAAATCACCCAGGTCTTTGCGAATGACCCTGGCTCAAGCCACGATCGACTCATTTATGGCAAACTGCCATCTTTTGAGGGGAATATCCCAATTGGATGGGTGGCTGTGAAGGGGACAACCCTATCCGTTAAAGACACGGCTGATGATGACACAATTTATGATGCCAGCAACAGTGCATGAAACGCTGTTTAATTGAAAACACACACAAACATGCAGTGTAGCCTAAATGAACGAACATTCGGCACATTGAAAATGCGCATCAGGGGTTTGGATAGGACAGGAGGCACTTTAGACTACTCAAGTCACAGCATTATTTGTGGCTTGTTTTGTTTTACAGAACATGTCCATAAATCATGGATGTGTTGATGACATAAATGAGGAAATATTAGAGGACTTAAGGATACGTGATGTTGAAATGCATGTGCCGTTACTTGCAACCAAATGCCCAAGCACCAGTCAGAACAGAAGAGGAGCTTATTTGACAGAAGTGTGAGGTAAGCAAAATAATCTCGCTCTAAAGTTTTTGCTACATTGCAAAAATATTACCATGCATTCATAATCTCGTGATTCAGTAAAAGTGAGCTGAAAACATCGGAAAGTATGTTTTTACAAAAACTCCTGGGGCTCAGAAAGATGACCCGGGGCTGAGGGGATTGGGTGTGTGTATTTACAATAATAATGTGGGCTATTATGATGTAAAGCACTTTGAGCTGCATTCCTTGTATGAAAGGCGCTATATAAATAACGTTTTATTATATTATTATTATTACATGATTTGTTATAACATCACGAAACTGAGGTCGAACCCCAAGATCAAGTCTTGTTTTCAAAGACTCAGCTTTAATGTAACCCTGCTTATGGTTAGGGACCGTAAATAATTTACATGTTTCAAAGTAATTTATTTCACATAATGCCCACAACATTTTGACAAATTTATCTCCAAACACTTTCCCTGGCTGGCACTGATAATGGACAACTAAAATGGTCCTTTGAATAATAACACCTTTTGTAGATAATCCCACAAAACCATTCTGAGGTAAATTTAACTATTTTTTTATATTTTGAATACATTGTAGATATATTTCAATGAAGTTAAATCTATGTATTTGTTTTTAATGTACAATCAGAAAAACCTAAAAAAAAAATCCACTGGTCTAGCAATACAATTTTTTATACATTTTCATAAAAGGAGTAATATTTTAGATGAGTGTGCTGTGGGCAACTGTATCAGTATTCTAGTAACTTCTGAATTTTAAGGGTAAATTCTAGACATTTATTTCCCTTTACAATTTATCTTCCTAAACTTGGCTATGGTCTACATAAAAAATCAAAAATAGTAGCTTTTTCTAGGCTAGTAATCCCACAGGGGTGAGAGCAATTTTTTGAAAAATTCAATAGTGGTTTTGTTGAATGACTAATAAATCTCAAAACACTTTAAAATTGTTCACAGAGGATATCACGTGTTGCACAGGCTTTGCAATTTCCCCCCAAAATTTAGATTTTTTAATAAACATTTAATAAAAAATTAAATTACAAAGCTCACCAGGAGGGTGCGACCATGACACAGATTTCCAACTAATGGCACTTTGGATAAACAGGACAGGGTTCAGAGTGGTTAGTGTTTTTATACGTGAGTATAACTCTGTTTTAGTGTGGATAATTCTAAAATGATTGGTTTGAATATTTGCTTCTAGTGTGATTTTAGGTTTCACGCTTCCGCTTCAGCGGCATTGAGTCAGGGCTGATGTGCCACACAGCTCAAACACCACTCAGGTCTAATCCGGCTTCCAGGCTCACATTGCTGGCTAGTGTGTTAGTGGATGAGATTAACCTTGATTAACAGGAAAAATATTCTCAGGGAATACTATGATTAATGTTTCACATTCTCCCAACATCTTTATGTAATAGTATTTAACAACTTTTGTTATTTTTAAGAATATTTATTTAAAATGTTTTTTTGAACTGGTTGTAGAAATCCAAATGAATCGCTGGAAAATACTGCCATCGCTGTGTAGGTGCTTCAGTTGTTTTTTTTGCCTTGCACTGTACTGTCTCTTTACTACTCTGACATTAATGGAAATCACAAGTAAACTGGTAATAACATGTTGGTATGGGACAACACTACAGTACATGGGACCATGCGTCTTAATATAGGCCATAGGACACATGATGGAAGAGTTGGCATAAAGATCTTCAAATACAATGGAACAATCATTTTTCATATAACATCACCTTTACACAGCTGGTGTGAAAGAGTTTTTTTGTTTTCTGTCCATTTCACATTGTTACTGTAGAGGAAAATCAAGATGTTTTCAATGGAGCGTTATGAGTTTCAACAGTACCAAAGAGTTATTCCTATCTCTTTTCGGATAAAAAGCCACAAGACCAAGCTGTAGAAATTGAAACATTGTAAAATATATAGACATTGCATACTGTAGTTATTAATGCTAGGACTGACTAGCCATGATATCTGCATTAGAGGTTCATGTTGTTTCATATTTAGGTTGTTTATGAACATTGATGACATAAAAGCTTATATTTTGGTTTCTGGTGATGGAATGGGAGTACAAACTAGCTCATGAATAATTCATGAGTTCAAGAATCAATGGGTTCATATAATTAATTCATAGGTCCCAGATGGATAGAAAAAACAACAGATTTCCACCTCAACCATTTCTCATTAATGTGTTATGCAACTGTTATGAAATGTTTCCACACTAAACTGTTAGTCTCTTCTTCCTCACGCTTTGTAGCATGTAGTACCTTTGTGAATGATGTAAGTCTGGGGTATAATAAGTGTTGACGCTGTGAAGGTATTTCCACTCAACTTTAAAATGGGCAGGAACTGTTTTCCTAGCTTCAGGAGGAAGTCGGTCCATCATTGTGGTGTTGGGACTGGAATGAGAAGAAGCTGTCTTCCCATAGGGGAGGGCAGGCCAAGAGCCCAAAGGGATTAGAACAATGAACTAGGGCATGGATGTAAGGTTCAAGTATAGTTTAAGCCTGAAAGTAGGGCGTGCCAGTTTTCCATGCTGTTCAACTGACAGAAACCATCGTTTTTTACTGGATGTGAGCTTCAACTGGAAGTCAGTAGCGTGTGCAGACGAGTGGGTTAACACGGGAAGCGTTGAACACTAGGCCGGCTTTACTGCTTTGGACTAGTTGCAGGGGTTTGATGGCACAATCATTGAGCTGTACCAACAGTGAGTTACATGAGTTTCATGTCACAAGCAAGGAGCTGTACCAACATTGAGCTGCAGGGGTTTGATGGTACAAGCATGGAGATGTTCTAATGTATTAATGTTTCATTCTAATGTTTCTGATGTCATGTTCATCCTAGGTGGACCTGAAGTCTTGGAACATGCTTCAGGATGACGTTGCTTGACGACTCCTTCCTGTCTCTGTCCTAGGTTCACCTTGCTGGGCTGCTGCCAGCATTACTATTTGTGCACATGTTTGTTTATCCAAAAGAAAATATGACAATATCTGACACACATTCATAAATAAGAAATTTAGGGGAATATACTATTTTAACAGTATATTCATTGCCAACAGCTTTGTGGGACAAGAACTTCAGAAACAATGCCAATCATCTCATATTATATGCAGAGGCAGGTGAAACTTCATTAAGGTGGACGGACTCATGTAAACTTTGGTTTGGAGTGGATGGAATGAAGTAAAACACATAAAACTGTGTGAGATACCATTTAATCAATTCCATTCCAGACAGTTATATGAGCCCATCCTCCTCAATTAAGTTTTACCAGCCTCCACTGGTTTATTGTTTTTTCTCTGAACATTTTGTTCCCTTCAAAATAAACAAAACTCTTTCAGGAATCAGTGGGTTGCTGTTTTTGGTGTGGGCACGGTGGGCTTCTGAAAAACTCCACAAACAACATCAGTGGCCTTAACAGAAACGTAAACATTATGGTAATGCACAATTATAATTATTTAGATGAATAGACTGGATTTATTACATGATCAAATTATGTGAATCCAAATTAACATTGAATGTTTACATTTTCCACACAGAACAGAAAGGAGTGATCTTCTCTAAAAAATCAAGGCAACTGTAAGATGGCTGAAAAATTCCTTGGGAAAGATGACAATTATTATAATTTCAACCAATCCATCAATGTATTGCTTATGTGGAAGAATGAGTACTTAGATTAATAATGGTTCAATGTTAACCTACCTGTTTGGTTAACCCCTGTAGGTTAACCTACCTACATACCTGTCTTCCAAAGCATAATTCTGTCCTACCAAACAATAATCTTTTGTTAATTATTTCTTGTTGTTAATCAACATACACAGTAGCTAATTCTAGATATAGCATAATGTAAACTAACCTCTTCAGAACCTCTTCCATTCTTGTTTAACAAAAGTAAAACATGAAAATGATCAGAACAAAGTAGTTATAAAGTATTATTCTCCACTTTGTAAGTAGAAATTACTTAAATTAGATGAATCAAGCAATATTTAATTAGTTCATTGGAGCTTTAGCAGGCAGTACCATTGGAAGGGGAGGTGCAGCTGACACCAGTTGGGGCGTAGGTGGCGAAGCCTTGGTCTCAGGTGCAGGAGATGGATCCCCTGTCTGCGGCATGGGAGGTGGAGCCCCGGTCTCTGCTGCAGGGAGCGATGTAACCAACACTGGTGGGTAGGGCTGTGCAGCTGACACTATTGGAGGCGTATGGGGCTGAGCCCCTGTGTAAGGTGCAGGGGGCTGAGCCTCTAGCTGTGGCATGGGGTGTGCAGCCCCAGACCCTGACACAGGTGGCGGTGCAGCCAGAACGTGTGGAGGTGGTATGCAGCTGAAACGGGACTAGGCATAGGGGCTGAGCCTTGGTTTTGGGCAGAGCACTGGCGGTGAAGCAGGCAGGGACTCTGACGTTGGCTTGGCTAGGTGGGAGCCACAGGCAGTGGTGTGGATGGTGGAGCCGCTGGCACAGGCGTGGAGGGCAGAGCAACACGCATGGGTGTGGTGTGCTGCAGACCGGATCAATAAGGAAGAGGCTGCAGTGGTTCAGGATGTCAGCAGACTGGTCGGTCTGTAGTGACATGTCCATCGGGTCCACTAGTTTGCTAGCATGTGAGACTGGAGGTGATGTGAAGGAGGCCACTAACCACCTAGCTACCCTAGCCTGAGTGACTGGTGGAGGAGTGGTTGCTAGTTGGCTAACCAGCCTAGCCTGTGGGACTGGATGTGGAGCTGCTACTAGCCTGAATGGGCGGTGGGTAGTTCACTAGCGAGCTATAGGAACTGCTCAGAGGGCCCCACTTACTGCAGATCTCACAGTCTATGTTGTCCTTCCTGATGGCCTATATCTTTGCCCAGACCCGATGCTCCCGTTGTTCTTCATTGTCCTCCTCCTCCAAAGCCCAGAGCCCCGTGTCTCCGAAGGTCCTTTCAGACAAGTCAGGTTGTTGCTGCGGCAGCCTGTCCTCCGCGCCCAGAAGTGGACTGACCGCAGCCTCCAAACTGTACAGTGCCCTATAGCCTCCCTCCCAAAATCTGGTTGGGAAAACCAAGGACATTTTTCTTAGTGTCACTGCATCTCATGGGGGGGTGGGGGTAGCTGAAGTATGTGCGGAGTCAGTCAACTTCCTCCTCTGTTGACTCCATGCCTTCAGCTTTGTCGGGTCGATGTACATGTCTTCTGTTAGGGTGATGGTGGTTCATTCTGGAATGATTTGTGGCTAGAGAGATGGAGACACTTGCAAAGAGTTTAATGAAACAATATATACTTTGTTAAATAATTTGGGAAAAGAAATAAGCTTTGATGAGCCAAAACGTATACATCTATATCATGACGACAAAACAGAAACCCCTAACACACAACCTTACTTGAAACAATGAACCATGCAGACACCAAACACTAACAGAAAATAAATATGTGTTAATGAATGCATGGAGCCAGCTGTGTCTTGTTAAAGGGAAGATAAAGCAATATATTGGTTGGAATAAAACGTGATCTCAAAGAGACAGTCTGTGGGCCAACCAAGATATATACCTGGGGTTGGTGGACAGAGAGTCATCCAGACAAAGGGAGACCGTTTTTTCAGTCAAAGAAAACCTTTGAGGGCACAGATATCCAGGATATACTGTAGGGTACAGCTTAGTAATTAAATCCACACCAGAATTCTAAACACGAGCACCAAGGCCTCTGTATAAATGGAATCACTTTCTTCTGGCTAAAATAATGAAAACAAGCAAAACCTGTATTGTCACATCTAAATTGATTAAATTATTCCCAGACTCTTGGTCACGAAATTGGTTCTAACACAATTAAGACAAATGAACAGACTGCCGCACATTAACATTAATTCAAATGTTGCTGTCATGACTCCGACTCAGAGTAAAATTCACAAGGTAATATAATAATGAATACAGCTCAGCTATACAGGTCAGGTCAGCACGGTTCGGTAGACAGGGTTATTAAAAAGGCAAAATCAGAATCCAGGGATAAATGGAGGCCAGGCAGAGATTGGAACACAGGACAGGTTGAAACGTACAATACCAGTATCCAAGAATAGTCAGAAGGCAGGCAGGGTTCTGTACACAGTACAGCTCAGGCAATGATACAAAGGGGCAGAATCCAAAAACAAGGTCAAAAGGCAAAGCAGGTCAGGTCAGAATAACTCAAATGGCAGAACAGGAAACTAGCGCTCAGTAAGTCAGTAAATGAACAATACCTCGCAATGAGGAACACAAACAGACAGGTATTTATACAGAGGCCTGGGTGCTCGTGTTTAGAATTCTGTTGTTTGGGATCTTGTAATTTATTTCAGGGGGTGATTCTTTTCTTTACCCACTGTATATGTTAGGGCCCACAATTCGCTTGGATTGAATAAGGTTAGGTAACTAAGCTATTGTCCCAAGCCGTGCACTTTAATGGCCTGTGGACGGAGCTGGTCCTGGTCTCGTCTACTAGCGGCAATAAGAGTTCAACCTCGGGTCTGGCATGCCAGTCAGGAATGTCACTATTGGGTGACTGAACTGTCCAGGCCATGCCTCTATGCTGAACTATGTTACATTCTTAAGCTTGCCAGCTAGGGAGCAACTCTCAACTCAGGGAGACCAAGTTAGGTTCCCCAGATTCTCGCTAGGTTTGTGTGCATGCGTTTAAGAGCAGACCTTTAGGACAGCCAGGTAATAGGCTAACAATGTTTCCCTGATACCTCCACCAGAGATATACTGGGGAATAACAGAGCTTATTTTAAAGTAAAAACATTCAATTCCAATCAAAAGGCATAAAAGTAAAACACTTAGCTAGGGGAATGAATACAAATGTCATGATAGATGGTGATTGTGTAGAGCAGAGGAACGAAGACTAAAGCAGGGAGGAGCATTCTTGATGTTTAATGAATGGAGAACAGAGAGGAATGGAATGTACAGGAACAGCTGATACACATTGTTCATCGGAACTGCACAACGTCTACATATAATAGTATTTAACTAGTGCACCATTCGTGCACAATGAGTAACCAAGTGCCCATCACACTCCTAGCACCCAGAGGTTGGCGCATACACAAAACACAAACACAGTTAAAACATTACAACAAAAATACATATACGTCACAAACTGCCACGAGATAAAAGGAGTCCCCTTATGCGTGACATTACCCCCCATCAAAGGGTACGTCTCCGGACGTATTAGACGTGTCTATGCCACGGTTAAGAGCATAGTGCTATTATATGTAGACGTTGTGCAGTTCCAATGAAAGATGTGGTGGAGGTATCAGGAAACATTGTTAGCCTATTACCTGCCTGTCCTAAAGATCTGCTCCTAAATTCTTCTATCCTGACAAGTGCTCCAGTCCCTGCTGCAGAAAAACAACCCCATAACATGATATTACCAACGCCATGCTTTACTGTAGGAATGGCGTTATTTAGATGGTGAGCTGTATTGGATTTTTGCCTGACATATCGCTTGACGTTGAGGCCATAAGATTCCATTTTAGTCTCAGAGTTGTTGTAGGCCTCTTGGTAGCCTCTCTGACCAGTTTCCTCCTGGCTCTTTCATCCAGTTTGGAGTGGCGTTCTGACCCAGGGAGGGTCTGTGTTGTACTAAATACCTTCCACTTTTTAATAATGGACTTCACTGTGCTTCTAGGCACTGATAAAGCCTTTGTTTTTGTATCCATCTCCTGACTTTATCCCGTAGATCTTTTGACAATGCCTTGCCACCCATAGTTGATTATTGTCTTCAGTTGCACTACCAAGGACTGAAAGGCTCCAGGAAAAGCTGAGCTAATTAAAATGACCACAGCTGATCACAGTTTAAAGTCAATTGGCTTTGTGTGCTATTGAGAAGGTGATTAACTACACCTGGTTGGGTTTACAAGTAATTTTTGGGAGGGGGTGATTCTTTTTCCAACTCAGTGATTCTGTTTTTTAATTTGTAATTTCTTTTTTCTGACAAGTTGTATGAGTTGTACATACAATTGAATGAAATAAAAACTGTGTCTGTCCATTTTAGGATTTCAGGCTGCAGAGCAACAAATTGTGGTTATTTTACAGGGGTGGGATTCTTTTCTATACCCACTCTACTCACACACTTATAATTAATATATGTACATATACACACTAGACAAAAATATTACCGCAAAGCTTTTGTTTTTGCCCCCATTTATCATGAGCTGGCATCAAAGATCTAAGACTTTTTCTATGTACACAAATCTGTCTAAATCTGTGTTAGTGAGCACGTCTTGCAAAGATAGAGACAGGCGCGAAGGTTGCACTGATACAATATACTTTATTTCCAAAATAATACAGCCTCGTGGGGCAAAACAACTCTTCTTCCAATAATCCAATATGAAAACAGGTAACACTGAGACGCCACAGTAAAACATTGACCGACAAGAGACAAGGGGAGAACACATGGTTAAATACTATGATGAACTAATTACTGATACAATGCATCTGTGACCAACCAGTGACTTCAACAATATCCACCCAAACCCCTAAATACCCAAACTAGACACAAGAGGGAGGCAGAACAACACAAACAGAGGAATCACAAAGACAATACATGAAAACCCCAACCCATGTGTGACATATATATTATCGACAAGGTCAATCATATTCTCACTTTACTCTGTAACAGTCCAATGTTATCTCCTCAGCACACTTGCCGCAGAGGGAAAAAATGAATAATAATATTCTCTTTTCCTAACCCGCCACTATACTCCCAGTGGTCCTGGAGACATGAAGAGTGTGTACACCCTTCTCCTATGCATCTCCTATGCATCCAAGCCACTATTTTCCCACACTTTTTGAACTTCACAACACCATTGAAAACAAAATAGCAAAAGCAACATTTTTACTGGGTCTAGCAAGTTGTGTAAAATTAACCACTTTCTTCTTTGTTACCTTGTGTTTCAACTGCTTTCATCTGCACTTCTAGCAAATACTTCTTCTCGAAGTACCAGGCAACTCTGTCAGCCAGTGAGCTCATAGCAAGGCTTGTGCGCAATACAGTGTCTGGTGAGAAAATATGATCTGACAGAGATAAAAAAATTAATTAAAAAAAGACTATAGCGGTTCAAAGGATAGCTGGAGGCAAAATCTTGTTTCTGTCACATCACATGAACACTGGATGAACACTACTTATTGAAAAGTAGGAAAACTTATTGAAAAAAGGAAATACCTTAGATGTTGGGCCTTTTAGCCTGACAACTTTGTATAATGCAATAATTACTAATACTATTGGCCTTTGTTAGACAGCTGTTGAACCAATACATACAATTGACCTCATACTGACATCACATATTGTTACATACTTTTTTAGTTTATTTGCCCTCTTATTGCATGTTGTATGTGTGGTCTAGAAAAGGACACACTGGGCTGTAACTGGGGCAGAAAACAAGCGGATGTGTAGGCCGCATCTGGCCCAAAGCCCCAAAGGAAGAACAGACAAGAGGAGACAGGTGGCTGAGATTAAAGAGGATCGTTCATGAACAAATGCCTCTCTTCTCCTGCTAACTGGCAAACTCTTCCAAGTGTTAAATTATCTTACTGTTCAGTAGTTAATGTATTCAGCACGGTAACTTTTTGCTCCCTGATAGTTTGAACTACTTGGAATATTACTTTGTGCACTAGTTTACAGTCAAAATAATCAAGCTAGCAAACAAATAAAACAAACAAACAGATGGCTCTTCTCCATGAATGCCAGCTGAGACAGATACTTAGTTGCTCAGACTAATATTTGTATAGTAGGTTACTTGATATGCAAGCAGCCTTCCTATTTCTCTGTTGATTGCCTCTGTGGCATGAAATGAAACATCCTCGCTGGTTTGGTTTGTTTACTATGTCCCTGATGACCGTGAATATACCTAATCATAGTGTTGGTCTGTTGCGCTATCAATAGGCTACTAAGATTAATTTTGCTACCTAAATACAATGCACTATCTACATACGTGTGTGCTATAACAATATATTACCACAACACATTGTGCTGTCAGTGTGCTACCAAACCATATTGTGTTATCAGAGTGTGCTTCAAAAACAAATTACGCTATCAGAGTGTACCACCAAAACATATTGCGCTATCAGAGTGTGCTACCAAAACACATTGTGCTATTAGAGTCTGCTACCAAAACACATTGTGCTATTAGAGTGTGCTACCAAAACACATTGTGCTATTAGAGTGTGCTACCAAAACACATTGTGCTATTAGTGTGCTACCAAAACACATTGTGCTATTAAAGTGTGCTACTAAAGTGTGCTACTAAAACACATTGTGCTATTAGAGTTCTATCAAAACAGTGAGCTATCAGTGTTCTATCAAGATACAGTGTACTTTCAGATTTTGCTAATTAATGTTCTATCCAGGAGTTTGTTTACAGTACACCGTTGTATTATGCATGTTAAAAAATATATAGAATTACGTTTGAGATAGTTATGCTATTTGATGCTTTTGTTGGATGATATGGTATGAGAGCAATCCTAGGATCAGGTCAAATGATTTGAGCACATTTTAGTCAGTTATGATATTTTGTGCACTTTTGGATGGAAAACAGATCCACAGAGTAGACACTGAAAAGAGTCTTTCATGTGAATATCATCATTATCAGGCAACTGGTAAAACAACCAGGGAATGAGGGAGGACATGTTACTGAGATGAAAGAGATGTGGACAGAAAAAGGGAGAGATGCCATAACTGTATCTTTCATGTTCGCCCAGCTGGAAATATAAAGAGGGATGGTAACAAACAAAATATCAACCACTGAGACTAGCTGAGACCATATTATGTTTCAAATCCACTTGTTCCAAATGAATTATCGGGCAGTGTAGATAACTACGACTCTGCAGATATATGATACCAGCAGAAAAAGATGAGCAAAGGACTTTACATCCCACGTGGGCAGCAAAGTGATATGTAGAGTATCAGGATTTCAGGCTACAGACTTTCACATTAGGTGCACACCAGTACCTGTTCAGAGTCTGACAGCTTCTGCTTATATTGATGGAACCTCACTGAATACTGTTAATTCCCTATCTGAATTATCTCCCCCATCTCTCCCCCCTCTCCCCATCTGTCTCGTCTTTCACCCCTCTTTCAACTCTCCGTCTTACCTCTCTTTCTAAAATTATCTTTATCTCACGCTGTCTCCCTTTCCTGTCCTCTCTCTCTATTCCTGACTCCTCTTTTACCCTGTACTCATTTTGATAGATAGGGATTCTAATAGTTTTTTGGGTCCGGTTATCAATCATCTTTTTATAACTGTCCAGACCTAAAGGTGCTGTCTGCAATCTGGCCAGGTCTTGATATTCATCCATATTGATGGTACCAATTTTAGACTGTTATTTTAACTGCACTTTTAAGTGACTGCTTTACTGATCATGAGTCAGCGCAGCAGGTCACTCTCCAATTGTCACTATGTCAAAGAATTATCAGTAGAAAAGGCTCCCATTTTCAGCTTCTCCATCGAACTATAAACTATCGATAAAATGGTACGTATTCCAAGGGTGTCAGGAGGACTGGAACTGTATCAGCCCTGTCATTCTGTCATGCCCAAAGGCCATCCACACTGTACAATCCTGGCCTTTGGGCCATCAACACTGTACAACCCTGGCCTTTGGGCCATCCACACTGTACAACCCTGGCCTTTGGGCCATCCACACTGTACAACCCTGGCCTTTGGGCCATCCACACTGTACAACCCTGGCCTTTGGGCCATCCACACTGTACAACCCTGGCCTTTGGGCCATCCACACTGTACAACCCTGGCCTTTGGGCCATCCACACTGTACAACC
>JACXGM010029833.1:0-13520 GCA_016801145.1 Umbra pygmaea
GCCTGGTACGGCAGCTGCTCCGCTGCTGATCGTAAGGCCCTTCAGAGGGTGGTGAAATCAGCGGAGCGCATCATTGGCTGCTGCCTCCCCTCCGTGCAAGGCATCTACCATAAGCGATGCCTCAGGAAAACAAAGAACATCCTCAAAGACCACAGCCACCCAGGCCGTGAACTTTTCTCACTACTGCCGTCTGGTAGACATTACCGGAGCATCAAGGCACGGACCACCAGACTTACAAACAGTTTCTTCCCACAGGCCATTCGGCCGCTCAACATGGAACACAGACACTGATCGCAAATCGCCTGTTGAGCACTAGCACTCTTTGGTCACTTTATGCTCTCTACATCTGATGTAGCAGAATTCAAATACACCTTTAAAAGCAATTTTTCCATGCCAATCTATAATATTTACTACTTCTACTGCTGTACATTTTCCAGACCACTGCTTAGTACATAGCGTTTAGTATTACTATGCCATTATTATTTTAAAATTCTTATATTGTTGTAATTCTTGTTTTAAAGCCCACTGCATAGAATCGCCGTGCCATGTCAAAAAGAATTTCTCTGTATGGGATGATATATGTTATTCGATGCACATGATAAATAAACTTGACTTGACTTGACCTGACTTGAATAGTGGACACCTGCCTAATTTCCAATTTATGTTAAACACATTCTGGAATATTTTTATTTTAGGAACGTCAATATTGTTGCCCCCTGAATGGCTATAGGTAGAGTTGACATCTGCCCCATAAACTGTATGAGCCTAGAGTGCAGCTGCCCTTATAGTAAATATTAAATAGTAAATAGAAAGCAAATATGAAACTCTGCCCTGAGAACATTTCAGAGTGTAACAGAAAGTATTTATTGCTCCCTGAGAACAGAAAGGTAATAGCATGTTAATACTGCTGCTCTGAGAACAGAAAGTTAATAGCATGTTAATACTACTGCTCTAAGAACAGAAAGGTAATAACCTTAATACTGCTGCCCTGATCTTGTTATCTTAGGAATGTCAATATTGCTGCCCCCTGAACAGCTATAGGTAGAGGTGTTGACATACTACTGTATCTTACATATGTGAACTATAGCCATCTAGATTATTTAAGTTATTGATTAAGGTGACCTATGTAAATAAGTATCTTACTTACTGGCAGAAAATACTTGCAAGATAGCTTAACTAAGCTTTGAGGCCTAAGAATATAGAAATCGTTATATCATGTTACATCATGAGTGCAGTTTCCTGCATTAGGCTACTTTTAATCCATTACATAATCAATAAGATTGTGATGTGGTATTCGTTTTAATCATATATTCAAGGGTGAAGTATGTATACATATGTATTGTGTTGTTAATGCTGAGCGCATGGTGCTGTCCAGTGTTGAAGTTTTTGCATGCGAAAGGTTTTTGTCGTAAAAATAAAAAAACAGGCAGGTTGTCTTACCTTACACCGTTTCGCAGAACAAATATAAATCTGCAATATTGTCCCACGCTATATGCAAATTTAAGTGCAGAGTTCACGTCAACGAAAGCAACAGGCTAAGCTGCATTTTATTTATCGTCAGCCAATTTCAAGGACTGCAATAGAAGAGAGAGCTGCCTTAGCACTAGTAAGATATAGTCTCATTATTTTTAATGAAGATGAATGTGTTTTGAGCCTCTGCGACTTACCTTCACTTTTATTTACGGCAATAAATTGTGCTTTGGCTTGTTGAAGAGAACCTATATGTCTGCGGCAATGCCTGAAATCACAAGTTACAATACCAAGAATATTAATACATGTCGTCCTAAAATCCTAAAACTTACCAAAAACTACAATTATCCTATATCTTATCACACGGCTATAGCAACAGCTTGCCTGGAGCATCGTCTATGATTTGAACTCCTCGAACTTAGTTGAACATAGACTTTAATCTCCTTCTCGAAAAAGTACTCCCCCCTTGTTGCATACCAAATGGTGATCACTTCACTTGGCGGTGATAGAACAAACAGGCTTGTCACCCCCACATTACATAATTCAATTATGCACAGTCTCGCTGGCGCTAGCCTTAGTAGAAACAAATAGAACAGTGTTATAACATTTAAATAACTTCCAGAGGGGGAAGCTAGCATTTGTCTTCTCCTAGTAACCCCGTGGAGCAAACTATACCTGTACAATTGAATGTGACTCTATTCGTAGTCATTGGTCTGTTGGGCATCAACCTTGGGCTTGTCTGTCGTGCTCCAGTGGGGGGGTTTGCCCCCTTTCCGTGTTAAATGAGGTGTGATGGGAAGCCAGCTGTTGAATGAGTATTTATTTGGTCCTATAAACATAAATTTCCCACTACACACCCATATTGTGGGAATTAGACACAGAAATCCAGCGAGCATTGCGCACAGAGTCAGCTCCTGCGCGGTGTCTCACTGGCCGCCAGTACGTGCCCGGAAAATTTTGGGTTTTCATGAGCTGTATGCCAAAATCATCAGTATTAAAACAATAAATTACCTGAAATATTTCAGTTGGTGTGCAATGAATCTAAAATATATGAAAGCTTAATTTTTATCATTACATTATGGAAAATAATTAACTTTATCACAATATGCTAATTTCTTGAGAAGGACCTGTATATATACTCTTTTGTTTGAGTTGTGGTTTCTGCCGTATACAAACTACAATACAACTTCTGTTGCAGACTCAAAAACCTGCTTGTGGCTCCTTCATCCTCCTCCTACGTGACAGAATATTTAAATGGAATTACTTGGTTTTAATTCAAGTTGTACATTACTACAACAAACCACAGTCAAGGATAGAGACAACAATGAGTAATTTAGAAAAATAAAACCCTTGACACAGCAAAAGTATTGGGAAAAGTATGTAAAGTTACAAAATAACAAGTTACCTCTAAATCATGTGGTGTTCCAGGTACAGGCAGTACAACCAGTCCTGGACTTTGAGCTCTCAAGCTTTTCTATGGTCTCAGTGCTGGTCGGATTTAGACTCTGATGATGACTAGCTGAGTAACTAGTGTAATCCTGCAGTTCAGAAAATTAAACAAAACAAAAAGAAACCCGTGGTTACGCATTGGTTTGATCCTCCCTTGTGTTTATATTAATAGTCACTGATGAAATCCAGCACAATAGTAAAATTTAAGACAGTGAGTTACCTAACTCTACATCATTTATTGCAGCAGGTACAGTGAGGACTTCTGCTCTTGGACTTTGTGGCCTCTAAAGTGCTGTGTTGCCTTCTGCTTCATGTATAGTGTCAGGTGGTATGGGTAGATCCTGTGTCCAAAGAGACTTAATCAGAAAATGTGTAATTATGCACTTGGACACACTGACACAAATACACAGTGAATAGAAACTGCAATGTACCTGCCCCACTTCAGCACGCGGGACAATGTTGAGTCTGCTCTTTCCCATGACATTCTTCAGGGCTCTCACAGAGTTGGCTTGGACCTTTTTGATTTTTTTTGCCCTCGTCTACATTTGCCAGCTAAAACCCACCCAACCAGGTTTAAGCTAATCATTGGGAATCTCTGACAAACAAATTGGTTCAAATCTGCCAGGCTCCAATTCAGCTCAATAGTGGACTGTTGTCCATCTACTGACTCCTGCGCTGGTACTCCTAAAAGAATATTGAAAACAAATGAATGAAAGACATTGCCTTCTAAACTGACAAGCCATCCATTTCCTTGAATATGCCTGTATTGGCTTGAAATACTAGTTTGATTGTATCCATAAATTTTTTGAAGTTCCTGTCAACCTTACTAATGTCATACAAGTTCATATACATTTTAGTCAAAATACCAAAAAAAACATTGCATGATGTATCTAATCCATTATTTGTTAGAGCCTGATGCTCACAAATTGATGGCAGAGACTGGATATCTGGGCCCGTATTCATAAAGATTCTAAGAATCCTCTTAGAAAACTCCTAATTTAGCTTAAAAACTTTTACATAGGAGTCTTAGCTTAAGATCGATTCCAGACCCATCTAAGAGCAACTCTGAGCAAGGAAAAGACAAAAACTATTATCTTAGTGAGGAGGTGGGGCTGACCCCATTGCTATGTTTGACACAATCTTTTGAAGACTGTGATTGGTTGGTTGTCCAAGAAGGAAAAAACTGAGCGATTTTAAGTATTCTGTGAAACTGTCACGGATTTAGAAGTTAAGTGTCCGTGGTAGTATCACGTATTTCGGAGATCACGTTGAATAATTCGGATATGGGTTTTATCAATTACTCCGACAACAAGGCTGCTATATTCATAAATGCAGTTTTTTATGCCTGCAAGGTGGGAATGTCCAGTGGAAAGGAAATGCACTGCGACACAATAAGAGGTTCTGAAAGTGCTGTAATTGTTTGTGTGATCACTCTGCTTACAGAAGGTTGTGACAGACCCAAGTCATCACTGCTAAATTGTTGCTTTTTCCCAGTTGCCAAATATCTTAATGTAGTGATTACTTTCATTTCTGGCACTATGACATTTCTGCACTGTGTCGGATATGTTAGCGTGGCTCTAATAAGATCGATCACAAACATGATCCCTGCACGATCTAATCTATAGCGTATTGACTCACTGTCCATTGTCTGCAACACATTTCTTCTCCCTCTTCGTAATTCCGACGTTTTCTCCTCTACTGAAGGAACTCTTAAGCCTCTTAAAAGTCCTCGTCTGTACTCCTACCAATTTTGGCCTTAGGACCTCTTTTAAGAGTTAAGATGCTTTCTGAATTACTTTTTTCTTTACTATGATTTTTTTTATTTTAAGAGTAAACGCCCACATTTCTAAGAATTTTCTTAGAATTTTCTCACTAGGAGCTACTCTTTGCATTAAGATTCTTTATGAATACGGGCCCTGGTCTTCGGAGCAGAAAGAGGCCCCCTTGCCAAGTCGAACGTCCCCTTCTGGAGGATGTGCCTAAATCAAAGTTTCAGTATGATTGAGATTTACTTTATGAATTAATACCTTCAATACTTGTCAGGCGATTTGCAAAGCCAACTTCCAGTTGTGGTATAGCACACCTAAATAAAAGCCAGCCATTAGCCTATCTGGATCTCAAATTAGTTTTAAATATCTAGGTTTACTCGTGCTATGCAGTTTAGCTAGGTCATTGATGAACACCATGTGCACCGCAACACGCAACAAAAAGACAACACATGCAAAAAGACCACAACACACCACAACACGCAACATAAAGACAACACATGCAAATAGACCACAACACGCAACAACAATAAACTGCACGCAAATAGACCACAGCATGCAACATAAAGACAACACATGCAAACAGACCACAACACACAACAACAATAAACTGCACGCAAATAGACCACAACATGCAACATAAAGACAACACATGCAAATTGACCACAACACGCAACAACAATAAACTGCATGCTAATAGACCACAACATGCAACATAAAGACAACACATGCAAATAGACAACAACACACAACATAAAGACAACACATGCAAATAGACCACAACACGCAACAACAATAAACTGCATGCAAGTAGACCACAACATGCAACATAAAGACAACACATGCAAATAGACAACAACACGCAACATAAAGACAACACATGCAAATAGGCCACAACATGCAACATAAAGACAACACTGAGCTGAGCTATCATTGTATCACGTCCAGTCTGAAATATCATTTGATGGCCATGCACACAGTTGATGTGAATTCTCCGCCCTCTCGTCAAAGCCAGGCAACAATGGATGACTTCAGACAGTATGCCAATGTTGTTTTGAATAAAAATAAACATTTGTTCAAAACAAGCCGGTCCACTTTTCCATGTAGATAAGATCATTAAAATGAGAAAAAAATGATGGGTCAAAAATAAATCAAGATTTAGAACAGATAAAAATGTGCGATTACTTGCGAGTTAACTATGACATTAATGCGATTAATCGCAATAAATATTTTAATCGTTTGACAGCACTAATTCAAATCTATTCACAAGTTGATGAGTTAACAAAAAAATTAATGCAAGGCAAGTTTAGGGAGGCCATGTAAGGCAAGTTTATTTATATAGCACATTTCATACACAATGGCAATTCAACGTGTTTTACATAAACAGGAAAACATAAACATTTAAAATGGTTAAAATTAAAGCAATTAAAATAAAAGTGAAACAGTTAGAAAAATAGTAAAGTTTAGGAAATAAAAGAGACTGAACAAACCATATAAAATACAGTGCAATCGGTTCGGACTTAGCACAGAGTTCATTCAGTAAAAGCGTAGCTAAACAGATGTTTTGAGTTTGGAATTAAAGGTGACTACTGTTGGAGCACATCTGATCTCCTCTGGGAGCTGGTTCCAGCTGCGGCTGGCATAGTAGCTAAAAGCAGATTCTCTGCGTTTTGTCTGAATCCTTGGTATCTCTAGCTGATGTAATCCTGATGATCTGATTGTTGCTTTCCCTCCAGTAATGAGGAAAGTTCTCAAATCTGTATCGGTAAAAGTTTTGTCTGAGTACTCGTCACACTCCTACTAGTGGTAATTCAATTTTGAATTTTAAGATGGAGCAAGAAGGCAGGACATAGTGATCAGCTAATGCAGTGAAGCCTGAGTATGTGTTTATTAAACAAATGGATAATAACAAAAGAACATCCAGAACAGAAATTCAGATCTGCTAGGCTTCTGCTGGGCTTCTTGACTTCCTTATTTTAGTCAGCCAAAGGAAAGAAAGGTAGTGATCAGTTAGTGAAACCAATGTGTTTAAGTATTCCTATTAAGACCAAGTGCCCTATCTTGCACCCAGCGCAATTGACTTTTTACGCTGATGCAAGTATCTTTTTTACCTTTGATGGGTGGCTGTGAAGGGGACAATGGCTATCTGTTAAAGACATTGCTGATGACACCATTCATGATGCCAGCAACAGTGCGTTAAATGCTGTTTAATCAACACACACAAACACGCAGTGTAGCCTAAATGAACAAACATTTGGCACACTGAAAATGTGCCTCAGGGGTTTGGATAGAACAGAAGGCACTTTACAGAACTCAAAAAGTCGCAGCATTCTTTGTGGCTTGTGTTTTACACAACATTTCCATGAATCATGGATGTGTTGATGACATAAATGATGAAATATTAGAGGACTTAAGGAGACGTGATGTTGAAATGCATGTGCCATTGCCCCAGCAGCAGAATGGGAGAGGAGAGCTTATTGGACAGAAGAGTGAGGTAAGCAAAATAATCTCGGTCTAATATTAGACTACATTGCAAAAATATCACCATGCATTCATAACCTCGTGATTCAGTGAGAGTGAGCCGAAAACATCGGAAACATTTCTTTATTTACATTTTCTGCTGTTATAATAGCAATCCCCATGGAACAAGCGTGCCTGCTCTTGAAGGGAATGTGAGATTACGCTCTAATTGGTTTATTGCTATGACTAGTTACTTCAGACCTACTGATTTTAGATTTACGCCAGATGCAAGTGTCATTTATCCTGCAGCATAATAGCAACAGCGCCCGAGACCCGCAGCATTCTTTGCATTTCGTGTTTCATACTTGCATTTCAGATAGTTAAAATAGGGCCCCAAATGATCAATTAAATCAAATTATTTACATAATTTCATAAGATAGTATTTTCATGCAATAAACTGTCATTACCTTTAACTTTTACTGATGCTGTGGTGTTAGAATGGTTGGATTTAATACCAGATTGATATGGTGAAAATAAATTAAATTATATATTGATATATTAGGAAATATTGTTTTGCTATTAAACAAATGACTGTCCAGATTGTTTTGGATCTAATGTGTTTCCAACTATTGAAAAGGGGTCAGTCCAGCACATATACTTCTCACGATATTTACCAATGACCAATGACCTGACAATTTCCATGATTTTCATTTTGTTCTATCAAATAACTGAAGGACACATTAATATTTCAGTAGTGAAATTAGGTTTATTGGCTGAACAGAAAATTAGCAATATGCATCAAAACGAAATTAGACAGGTGTATAAATTTGGGCACCCCAAAGGAAATGTCACATCAATATTTAGTTGAGTCTCCTTTAGCAGAAATAACAGCGTCTAGACGCATCCTATAGCCTGTAATGAGTGTCTGGATTCTGGATGAAGGTATTTTGGACCATTCCTCCATGCAAAACATATCTAGTTCAGTTAGGTTTGATGGTTGCCGAGCATGGACAGCCAGTTTCAAATCACCCCACAGATTATCAATGATATTCAGGTCTGGAGACTGGGATGGCCATTCCAGAACATTGTACTTGTTCCTCTGCTTAAATGCCAGAGTAGATTTTGAGCAGTGTTTTGGGTTGTTGCCTTGTTGAAATATCCAGCCCTGTTGTAACTTCAACATTTTGACTGATTCCTCTACATTATTCTCAAGTATCTGTTGATATTGAGTGGAATCCATGCAACCGTGAACTTTAACAAGATTCCCAGTACTGGCACTGGCCACACAGTCCCACAGCATGATGGCACCTCCACCAAATTTGACTGTGGGTAGCAAGTGTTTGTCTTGGAATGCTGTGTTTTTAAACAAAACTAGTCCTGGCATGTCCGATCACGTTACTGCCCCCCCAAAAAAATCATGTCCTGCAAAATCCCGAGAGAAAACCCCCGAATCCCGTCCTGCTTCCGTTTTGTTCCCTGTGTTGTCTAAACAAGTTATCAGACTCTGTTGCCCCCCTATAGCATGTATTTTTCCAACAATTTTGAGGCTGGATAGAAACTGGATTAGTAGCCTCTGTCACTGATTCTTAAAATAGCATCCTGCATTCTCTTTGTTTGCCCACTTTTTTCCACATCTTATTCCATCCACTTCATAAATGGACTCGACTCATTCGATTACTACCTAACTAGTATTAAGGCACATGCTTTTAAATAGTCAGATATCACACAACTAAGTTTCCCCAGGTGGCATAGCAACAACACGAGTTTCAGTTTTGGTGCGTGCCGGACCGGGTAGACCTGACAGGAATTCAGACAAACCAAACTCAGCTATCTTACTGCATTTTGCAGCTGAGTTAACCACACACATTGGCCTATTATAGTCTTAATATCCCCTTGTCTCTATCATAACTGCTGGAACCGATGCCCTTTCACAATAATAATCATCAACATGAATAACAACTGATAGGTTCCCGCTCCCGTTGATTTCAATGCTCTCTCCGTCCCTATCATGTTACCAACAGTGAGATTGAATCCCGTACCGCGGGACTCCCGCGGGATACAGGTGACCAGTGGGAGTGCCGAAAAATTGTCAACCTCTAGTTTGCATACCTCAAGCGACTCTGTTTGTGGCATTTGTGCAGAAAAGGCTTCTTCTGCATCACTCTCACGTACAGCTTCTCCTTTTGCAAAGTGTGCTGAATTGTTGAACGATGCACAGTGACACCATCTGCAGCAAGATGATGTTGTAGGTCTTTGGAGGTTGTCTGTGGGCTGTTTTTGACCGTTCTCACCATCGTTTGCCTTTGCCTCTCCAATATTTTATTTGGCCTGACACTTCTGGTCTTAACAAGAACTGAGCCTGTGGTCTTCCATTTCTTCACTATGTTCCTCATAGTGGACACTGATAGCTTAAATCTCTGCAATAGTTTTTTGTACCCTTCCCCTAAACCATAATGTTGAACAATCTTTGTTTTCAGATCATTTGAGAGTTGTTTTGAGGCCCCCATGTTGCCACTGTTCAGAGGAGAACTTGCAATTGGCCAGCTTAAATACCTTTTCTCATGATTGGATGCACCTGTCTGTGAAGTTCAAGGCTTAATGAGCTCACCAAACCAATTGTGTGTTCCAATTAATCAGTGCTGGGTAGTTACAGGTATTCAAATCAACAAAATGACAAGGGTGCCCAAATTTATGCACCTGTCAAATTTTCATTTTGATGCATATTTCACATATTCTGTTAATCCAATGAACCTAATTTCACTACCGAAATATTACTGTGTCCTTCAGTTATTTGATAGATCAAAATGAAAATCATGGAAATTGTCAGAGGTGCCTAAACTTTTTCACCCATCTGTATCTGCCACATTTCTCCTTATTTCATGTTTCAATTTGATTGACCAATGTGGAAAATGGCCAAAGTTGCGTAAACATAATGTAGGTGGAGTAACATAGGCACTTCCTCCTACAATATGTTGAAGGCAAGAAAGTCCCCTGTGCATCCATACTTCTCTAATACACATATTTCTCTTCTGTCTCTGTCATAGTTACTAGTGTAGTTTGTAACGACAACAAATCACAATGGATTACACTTGGTTCAGTGTTCTACTTTGTGAGTAATGACTTTGTATTTGTTTGTATATTCTCATGAGCACAAAGTGCACTTTGGTTTATATTACTACATTATTACTACAGCACAGCTTACATTACTTTATTACTACTGTACTCTAATGACTTTGTCTTTGTCAAAAGGGCTGAATACTCTCATCTACTGTGGTCACTCTCAAGGTAATGGTAGATAATCATTTGATTATTCCTCCATCTATTTGTGATTGATCCTCTTTGTATCTATTACCGCTGTTCCTTTCTCATGTTCATTTATGAAAGAGATGAAGAATCAGTAGATTTTTAAGATTTATATTAAGACATAGTTGTTTCAGGGTATAAAATGTGATGCTATAATGTGATACTATAAATGTACTCGTGTGTCCACTTTTTTACATGAACAGAAAGTAATCCACGGTGTCATTATTTTGACTGCTCCGTTCACGACACCAATTGAAGCTCAACTATTAGTTTGTGTGTGTCTGTACAGAGATACCTGTTGCTGTTCTTACTCTCCAACCCAACTTGACTCAGACATTTGTTGGAGAATCTGTTACGCTCAGATGTGTTATACAAGGGGGAGGAGACACAAACTGGGAGTATAAGTGGTATAAGAATTGTGTGTTAATGAACCCTTATCACTCAACATCTAACTACAAAGTCAGTCCTGCATACCCCTCTCAGAGTGGGTCATATACCTGTATGGGTGTAAAGGGAAACAAGGCTTCCAATGCCAGTGATGCTGTACAACTGACTGTGTTTGGTAAGTAAACAATGCTTCAGTATTTTAACAGTGGTTTTTATGTGTGTGTGTCCTCATGGTAAATATGTTTTCCTAGTTCCTCCAGGTTCTCTGCTGCCCAGGATGCTGTATGTTCTACTATTGGTGTCTCCATTTTTTCTGGCTTCCAACGTGCTAATGGTGAAATACTGCAGAAGTCGAGGTGACTTGGAATTTCTCCATTTCATGATCATATCACTAGTAATGTTGAATGTAATTGTTTAATTTATAGGAAAATAGACAAGTGCATAGCGATCACTATTTTTGTTAACCTTCTGTACTAATTCTGATATATTGCAGTTTAGGGCTCAACTGTTGAACTAAAATTTGAATGTTAAAATACAAATCAATTGTCCTTACAATTTGATCCTGTAGGTTTGTGTTCATCAGCCAAATCTCCACAAGACAAGTTAAGAAGTGATTATGTCAACGAATCATCCTTGTGATCATTTTAGTACTGGATAAACTCACTGAGCAGAACAAACATATTTTTTCCTTCATTGATATACTATTGCAGTGTCTTCCAGGGTTAATATCAAAATGCAGAATGTAAGAAGTGGTGTAGCTTTTAGTGTGTTGTATTCATCCACTTACCTCTCAGAGATTGTTTTTTGTTAATCGAACCAGTTTAGTTACTTTTTTGTAAGTTGAATTTGTAAGTTGACTTCATAAATATCTCTACAAGCAAGAAAAAAATCTGTTCCTTGTAGAAACAAATTGTGGCTGCATCTCAATCTGTTTACTATGCATACTATATAATATGCCAGACTACGATTAGTACGTTTGACTACGATTAGTATGTCCCAAACCATAGTATGCAAATATAGTGTGTCAGAAGTCCCCGTATGGTCTACTACATCCAGGCAATTTTCAAAGTATGCAAGCTGCATGCTTTTTGGGCTGATATAGCCCACAATCCTTTGCAACACAGAAGTAAGTAATACTTTATTGCCATGTCAACACAAAGTTGATTGGAATTTGTCTCGGTGCCAGTCAGGTTAGAATAGGCAGTACATACACAGTAACACACAATACAAAAGGACAGTCCCATAAACAATAAGGTAGAAAAGGCAGTTCATACACAAGAACATACAATACATAAAAGACAGTCACATATACACTCATTCTCACCAATAAAAAGCTTTTAAGACCTTGTGCTGTTGCAACGTCATATAAAATGTCTGGTGCAGTTCATAAATATGGAATCAGATTTGTGCCAATAATATCAAACAAAACTTTTTGAATATCAAACAAAAATCACTAACTCAATCAAAAATAAAATAATCTCAAAAGCTAAAATTAAAACTTGCAAACAAAATATTTTTGTAGTTGTAAACTATTGGTCTTTTATTTGTTTGATAACTTGTAATTTTGTTTACAGTTCCTACTAATTCTTTCACAATGATCAGTCTTTTGCTCTCTCTATCACGTTTGCAGTTTCGCTCCCAGCTTTTTCGTTTACGCTTCCAAACTTTTGGATTGCAATTCTGGCACAAACCTCTCGCGGGGGTGGGCCTTACAAGGGTGCATCCCCATTGGCTAAATACATTTTAAGCGATAGTTCCGTGCGACCGTGCCCCGGAAGTTGTTCCGTGCCTTCATCCACGCAGCGGCCGGACCTCGAAATTATTAATTTAATATTTACCTCACCACTGTGTACAATTTGTTTTGCTGAGGTCATATAAAAAAAATCGTATAAATACTACAGACATTGTTTCCAACTTTGTTGTTTGCACATTTGACGCAAAATGTCCTCAAAACCCTTACTTTTTTAAACCGGCAAATAACCAGGACTACTAATCATAACGTTAGAAATCGCCCCGCTTCCATGACAACCAAAGTAAATCATGACCAAATATTTTAGAGCGGAGCCAAATGAATCCTTGTGATGGCCAGGAAGCTGCGTTCTTGAGAATTAAACTGCTTTAATAATAAAAAACGTAGTGTGTATTAAAAGTTAGTACAGCAGATTACGATGGGCTAGCCTCAATTTCAGTGGTGGGATGTAGAGTTTTTTCTTTCTACTCTAGGGTTCAAAATTAACTTTATCATACCAGCCAAACAGCTAGTGAATGTTCAAATTTTACCAGCCACTCAATAGATAAATAGTTTTTTGGCTGGTGACTGAAGCAAATCTACCAACTACCTGCATATTTTACCAGCATTTGGCTAGTAAATAGTGCTAATTTTGAACCCTGATTCTAACCCATCAAGAAAATGTACAACACACAATGTATGCAATATATCTTATAAGTATCAAATGGCTCATGCTAGTTATACTGAGGTAAAAATGAGGTGTTGTATCCACTTAGCTTCAAGTGTAAAAAGCCCTGTGTAACCCCCTTTTCCCAGACAGGTTGGGCAAAGTCTGTGCAATGTACACACCTAGGGGGAAGCTGCAAACCATAGACAGTACAGTAGCTGAAAAAGCAATATTGGCATTTAACTTAAACTCAGAAGACGTCCAAGACGTGCCGGCTGATTTCACAGAG
>JACXGM010029834.1:0-13517 GCA_016801145.1 Umbra pygmaea
TTTGGTGCATATGCACAAACAACAGTCAGAGTTTTCCCCCCAGCAACCCGCAGGCGCAGGGAGGCGACCCTCTCGTCCACCGGGGTAAACTCCAACGTAGCGGCGCTCAGCCGGGGGCTTGTGAGTATCCCCACACCCGCCCGGCGCCTCACACCCTGGGCAACTCCAGAGAAGAAAAGAGTCCAACCCCTATCCAGGAAAATGGTTTCAGAACCAAGACTGTGCGTAGAGGTAAGCCCCACCAGATCTAATTGGTAGCACTCCACCTCCCGCACCAGTTCCGGCTCCTTCCCCCCCAGAGAGGTGACGTTCCACGTCCCCAGAGCCAGCCTCTGCCGCCCAGGTCTGGTCCATCGAGGCCCCTGACCTTCACTACCACCCATTTGGCAGTGCACCCGACCCCAGGGGTTCCTCCCACAGGTGGTGGGCCCATGGGAGGGAGAGGGAGGTGCCACGTTGCTTCTTCGGGCTGTGCAAACCCGGCCACCAGGCGCTCGCTGACGGGCCCTCCATCCAGGCCTGGCTCCAGACGGGGGCCCCGGGCTTCCTCCGGGCAGGGTCTCTCTTCCTCTTCCTCGCTTCTTCATTGGAGTCTTTGTGAACCATTCTTTGTCTGGCCCCTCACCTGAGACCACTTTGCCATGGGAGACCCTACAAGGAGCACGAAACTCCAGACAACACAGCCCTCAGGTTCATAGGGACACACAATCCTCTCCACCACGATAAGGTGATGGTTCCTGGAGAGGATATAATATCACACTTTCCAAAATACCTTATTGGCAGTATAAACCAGATAACCAACACAATTAGAGCTATAACCAGTGATGTAATGTCATGCCAATATGCATTACCATAGCTAAGTCCAGGCACTCCACGATCTGTTGTGTTTAAGAACAGCTCGTAGCCGTGGTATATTGACTATATATCACCCACTTAGCCTTACTTATACCACCTAAGTATGGTGTGATTTTTTATGATATTTTTGACTTCATTAACCATTCTGGCAAAATGGATAACAACATGTTACTATGTGACAGTTCCATTTTTATGTACTTTTGGCTTTAAGTTCTCTAGCTGGTGTGGTCAGCATTATGTTCCACATGAGAAATGTTTCCCCAAACCTTCAGTGAAGGGCCATTTAGTGTTGAAGCTCAGTCTATGTTTTGGGTTTAGGAGGTTCCAAATGAGCTCTCAGTGCGTTGATGTGTGCTGGACACAGGACTCTGGTGGGAGACATTCAAAATCATACATGTGGCACAGATGTGTCATTTGTTTTTTTTCTGTTGTCAAATCTTTGACAAATGGAAACCTCTAACATTTGTCAGTTACTGCAGAAGAAATGCATGATAATATCATGAAAACGTTATTTTTACTTATAACCCTACTTCTTGTTTCACTTCATTATGACTGCAACACATAATGAACATATGAAGGTCTGTGTACAACTCCACCCGCTAAAGGAAGCAGTTAATCAAATAAGAAAAATGGAAGCCCACATCCTGAGACCTAAATGTATTCCGTGGCCGTAGAATGAACTTGCTGGCCATGTGACACATGATTTACACACGAAAGGCCACTGACTCTCTACAATGATAGATCTCCGCTTCACTCTGCACAGGCTCATTCTATGACATCTAATCTTTCTCTTTTAAGCTGTAAGATAGAGATAGATAACAAAACGGCGTATTGATTTCCCTGTCTGCACACTGGCATGGCTTTTTAGAGAGCAAACGCACATCATGTCCATGTCTGAATTCCAGGCATAATGACAAGATGAATGCTATCACAGTTATTTATTTGTTCTCAGTTGTAGATAATGTTATGAAGCTTTTTACGAAAGACTTTCTCTGTTTTGTTCCCTGTTCATTCATTTATTAGTCCTTTTCCACACAATTTCATTGTGAATGTGCAATATAAAGCTAATGCTTACTAAATATGTGGGGTATTTAAAATCCTCTTTTCCATGCTTTCAAGTAGAAGGTTATAATTATATTGTGCATAATTTGAATTTGTTTTAGGGAGAACATGGGAAGTCATAATGTTTATACTAATTAAACCAGTCTTTGATAGGTCTGTTTTCTTACTTTAGGGAGACTAGTGTTTCTCCTGAAAGAGTGAAACATAGGAGAGAACATAGACCCATAACTGCTCGTGGGTCACACTGTGTAGAGGCCATTTGTTCCAGGGCAAGGTGAGGTGAGTGCAGAGGAGGCTGTTTTTTGGCTTTAGGCCCTGATATGTGAACTCTGTCTGTGTTTACAGATTGAGAGAAATGGCTTAAATCTGCTGGCGTCAACTCTGATTCATGTCACTCTGAGTGACGGGTGACCCAGGAGCCGCCGGTCTGACAGTGAGACGGATTACAAGTGAGCAAAATGCCAACATCCCCTGGCCTGCTGTGGGGCAACAGCTGACATGAGAGGAAGGAAGTGGAAAAGCAAACCTAGGCCTGCCCTCATCCACCCACCTCTTTCATTTTGCTCCCTCTGAACACCAGCTCTAATAGGTAGACGAGACGTTGACGAGCATCGTATGGCCAGCATTCCGCCTAAATATTATAATCCTAGAAACATAATCTGAAAGGATAACTATTTTCTGATGACAAATTCCTGTTTTGGCCTTGTGAATAGGTTTTAAAGAATTCATTAAGGCCTTGCAAATTTTGTTAGATCTTTTTCACACACCCACACAAAAAATACATTTAGATAATATAGAGTTGGTTTGGTTGACTTTTCTCCGTTCATTCAAGCTAATTTGATTTGAATGAACACAGACGTTGTTGCAGATGTAACCTCTATTTATATCACATCCATGGATTTATCCGGACACAACGCTCCTCACACTCTGCACACATTTTTACAAGCGTATTAAAGTCATCTGATAAGCGTAGGTGTCACCCCCATTGCTGGCGCGCAGCCATTAGCGTTTGGTTCGTGATTTCAGAGATACTTGGGCACAAGCAGCCAGTCGGCAGGAATTAAAGAGTCTGCTGACGTCTGCAAGGGGCTAGGCTACAGATTAGGCCCCAATAAAAATGTGTGATTTGT
This sequence comes from Umbra pygmaea, assembly GCA_016801145.1. Lineage (NCBI taxonomy): Eukaryota > Metazoa > Chordata > Actinopteri > Esociformes > Umbridae > Umbra > Umbra pygmaea. The sequence continues at coordinate 3,048 of JACXGM010029834.1, forward strand.
TGCTTTCATATTTGGGAGATGTCAGCTTCAATTTGAGCCAGCACGGTGCCTTCAGGCACTCCGGCTGACACGGCTGAAGGATGCACTGATGAACTGCTGGCAATCAACTCTTAGTTCCCTCTTCCAGTATATGATTGCAATAAAAACGTTGGCCATGCATTTCTACTGTACGCAAACGTGTGTCAACAGTTCTCTGTGGCATACTCATCCTGTTTAGAAGGAACGCTGGAAAGGGGACACAAAAATAATAGATGCGGCCTCTAAACATTACAAATGTAAATAGGCTGTCCTCGGCGATACCTACAAAATTGTACAAAATTATTTAAAAAAACATACGTCCACATGTGACGTTTCCGGAGGCAGGAAAACGTATGCCTAATTCGTTTACGAAATGTGAAAAATTCAGTTTACCTTAATCTTACCCTAAACTTACCCTAAACTTAACATACTAACCTAGCATATTATCCCTGAACTAAACATTGCCCAAGTAGTCCTATTTTCAATTGTAAATGATTTGTCTACTCCATATAAAATGTACGAAGCGACGCCATATATTTCGACCAAGTAAAGTCAATTAGAAGCACTTTTCCGGTGGTAGCCGCGCGTTCTGCGCAGCCTCAAGCTGAGCTTGACGAGGTAGATGTGACGTGAGCAACCTGTCTGAAAGTTGTAATTCGTCTGGTAGCTGTGCGAAGAGAAATCTGAATCATTCACTTACTTCATGTGAATTCACTTGCCACATACCAAAGTAGTTCTAATACTTTGTTCTGATGCTTTTCATGGCCTCCACGTCCCCCCCGATTGCCTGCAAGCTTCTCCTGGACTATACGGTAATTTCTCTACTGTGCAACAGAAAGGTGCATGGTTATGACAAAATCGTTAGCCTATTTTTACAAAACCGGCTGCTAAGGGGCCATAGCGTGAGATATATGGTAATGGAGCCACATTTTGATTGGCCATATCGTCTGCCTAATGCGGCGAAAATTTCCATTACGTAAGGTTACCCGTGTCTTGCATTGAGAATGCATGAAATATGTAAAGTTCATGGTTGCTCAATGCAAGTGCTGGAAACACCTGTGATTTTCATATCATTCTACTGATCAGTGTTTTTTCATAACCTGGGATTGAATAAATGAACTTGACCTTAATTTTGCGATTTCTTCTTCCAGTTGGAATCTATCTTCTTGGTTTGGACGTTTAGGACCTACACTATGTAAATATAACATATATTAGAAATGTGTTCGTTATGATGCAGAGAAATCTTTCTAAAACATGCTGTGTAATTGGTTAAAGCAATTTTCTGTCAGAAATGGTTCTCCGTGTGTATATACACTGTCACAGCATTAGGACTTCAGATTAGTTACAGCCTGTTCAAGTCTTTATTGTGAGCCAGCTCATGTGGCTTGGTTCACCTAAAAGATCTTTGTCTTTAGGAATCCAAAAAACTCTTTGTTTAAAATGCTAAACAACAACAAGAAAAAAACATTTCTAATCCAAGTAAAGCCCCAGAACTAGATCAACCTTATGGAAGTGTTTTTTTAAGTGCTATTTTCACATGGCTTATTTACTGAGCTAAAAAACACAATATTAGAAGAATTATGAACTGATTGTTCACTCTCCGAAGTTTTTGAACAATCAATTGTTACTTTTAAGTGATTATTTGGGTTAGATAAGTCAGATCATCTATCCTACCACGTCGCCATCCAGCAACTCCTTGTGTTCAGATCGGGCCCCCGTAAATTTAATTGCAGAAGTATAGTCGGTGAAAGTAATCATCCCGTGCATGATCCGACTAAAGGCTTCCGTGTTTAATGATCCGACTGAACAGTGGGAAAAGAATCGACAGCTTGGGCGACATGTGGTTGGATCAGAGGCGTCATAACCATTGAAAGTTAGGGGGCACGTGCCCCCTCAGATTTTTGAGCCAAGTGGATTTTCTTTTTAATATCTGTATTTGTGGGCACATGTTTGCATGTGTTGTGCACACTGTGCCCCCTTTAAAAAAAATAGGCGCATGACGCTTCTGGGTTGGATGAACCATGTGCACGCCCCTCTTCATCCCACATATCTGTACAAGGAGTTGCGGAGCTGCCGACAAGGTAGGATTTGAGAGGGAATTGGGAAGGGAGGAAAAACCCTAGAGAGGAGCCGGACTCAAGAGGTTGGCCAGGTGTCTTCTGGCTGTACTTGGTGGGGTATCTGAAAGGTATGTGGGATGTTGTATTATCGGTATTAATGACCTGATGAAGATCCTTGTCAGATTGAACAAGTGTCCGTCTGTGTTTTTATAATAAAATCACACGTAGGCATTATTGAGTTGAGGACATTTGCCTTCTTTATCCGGTTGTATTAAGGTCACATTGTTTATCATTGCCATCTACTAACACTTTCCATCAGCTGAAAACTGTCAAAGAAGGCAGCTCAGCAAAGTGTTCTAGATGTAGTCACAGCAAATCACAGCATAAAGCCCTAAAGTACCTGCCCTGGAGAACATCAATGAAGATGTGTTTGGTTATTTAGGAAAATGTGACAATTTCTTTACAAAGTAAAATACTATACACCTTCCCATCGGACTTTGTGCTGATAGTGCAACAAACTCGAGAGACTCTCTGACTTCAATCGGTGAACCGACACATCGGTAAAGCCTTTCAAATGTTCCTCTCACAGAAAAGCTACGACTTGACTCAATTATTGACAGGGCGCATGTCTTTTGCGTTGAACACAGAAATGAAACAAAATGAATATTTAACTGCTGCCATTACAAGTTGAACCATAAGAGACAGACAAAGAAAGAAACAAAGAGTGATTAGAGAAGGGCAGAATATCATGAGGGGCTTCAATTATGAAAACAAAAAAGTTATAACTATTGTAATGAAAGTTTGAAAGATGCCTAATTGATGACCAGACTGTTCCTGAGTTTTTATCTGAACTTTATCAACCCATTGTTCTTGTTCTAATCAGCTATCTCCTAGCACTACTGAAATCATGCATGGGCTATCATTGAGAAATGACCAGGAGTTTAAATACATGATGGGAGATGATTATGCACTATCATTAAGCTTATTTGATTGAATTGCAGTATATTAATCAAGGGTTTTATGTGATTTGCATATTTATAACCTCAACAATCAAACAGAAAAAAAACTTGACAGATAGCTCTTGCCAAAGGTGACGGAATGCAAATTTCTACAAATTATTTTCACATCTATAGGTAAAATCAGCATGTTGATTTGAAGATAACATGTTAGAAATGAAAAAAAAACATGGACATGAGGAATTAAAATGGAGACAGAAGAAATTAGGTGAGATGGTGATATACAGGATGTCTTAGTAGGATGTCAGGGGCAGAAGCGTAGCCACAATTTCTGGGCCCCATGAAAGATCCTGCATGGGTCCCACAATGTTCCTCTCAGGGCCCCCTAAATGGTTTTCACCTTTCATCCTTTTATTTTCTGTCCCAAATTAAATTCTGTTGTCATGATGATGCTGTGTGATTAGCTTTTAAACCAACTGATTTAGATCATGTAAAAACCCATCCCTGTCCAACCCATAAAATGAAACAAAATCAGGCAGATAGTAAATGTTTTGTGTGTATCCATGCAGGCAAATTCCAATGCACATTTGTCCCATTACAGCATATCAACATCAGAGGGAAGTACGCCGATGTAAGCAAGGAGCGTACACTTATCATTATTTGATAACATGTTTAATGACAGATTGACAAAGCATTTGCAAATAAGAGCTGGCATCAATTTAGCTAAGTTTGGTTTTCATGGCTGCCTCTGCAATGCAAGCATACTATATGCATAATTTGATTTTTCAACTAAGCTATTAGTACATACATTTTTTTTAAAGAATTTCCAAGTCCTGGCCTGTGTGATGAGTGTAAGCTGTTCTGATGTTTGGTAACCATCAGACTATGAATAATCAGAGTTATGACATGTATAGTCCTTAAGACGGTTTAAATATTTGAAAAACAAATTTTCTGTTAGACATCCTGCATAATGGTATAGGCAGGCTGTTACTTTTGATTGTCTGCAAAACATTGGACATGAATAATTTCTTAAACACGATATGACTAAGACAGAGGATTTAACATACCAATATTTTGCAAAAGTTTATTTCATTTACTTTTCCTTCATTCAAGTTTCATGGATGAGAGGAAATGTGATGATGCATACTACAATCTAGAGTCAACAGAACATCACAACTGCTGAATGTACACTTTTCTTTATAGCACTGCCTCTGCTAGCTGTGTAGGATATATTTTATCCTTGAAGTGGGTATACTACTACCTTCAGCCATTGCTAAGGTGCTGAGTTATTCCGCAAAAAGAACATCACACATCTTAATAACCATGGACAGTTCACAACGTCTGTTAGAGCAGAGCTCATTATTAGGGTCTGTATAATGATGGTGGACAAGTTTCCTATTAAAGTGCAAACATCTCAAGTGAAAATAACATAAATAAGTTACCTGATATGCGTCTGCTTTCTTTGGTGTATCTGATCGTTATGAAATGTCTTTTTTTTTCAGCTCAGGTCACATATCTTTTACCTCTTACAGACTCTGCATTGTTCCTTGCCTAGATAGGGACAATGAATCGTCATTTTGACCTTCGCATGTTAGACCAAATGAAGATGAGCAACAGTCATGCTGATTACAATGATGACAGGATTTTATCTTTAGTCATTTCAAACCTAAAGTGGTACACTTGGATGTCGTGCTGACTGAGCCAAACTACTGTGTGTCTACAAGCTCTGAATCATTGTTAGCACACACCGCAGTGAGTTTTTATAGTCATTTCAAAAAGGATAAACACAACTCAAGCAAAATTGTGACATTCTGAATTATTAAATATACAGCAGTACCACAGCATAAATCTTTAATAATTAAGACAATAATTATTTATATTATATTTTATTATTGTTTTTATAATTTTCTTATTATATTAATAATTAAGACAATTTCACATTTTAATTTCCATTAATAAACACAAATGATCTGGATATTCCAATCAGTTTTTTCACCACGTTAAGACCAGATCTTACACCATTTGTGCTGGCCTCAATTTAGAATAAGTTGCTACTCTACCTACCACATAATGGCTCTAAATCAGGGGATCCACTGCTGAAGCATTCAATCATTTAGAGCTTTAATCTGTTCACTGAGGTGTGTGCTCTATGACAGAAATTAAAAATGCAAGGAGAAATTATAGCTGAATACTTTAACTGCATTAGAGTCATCTGATGAAAGATTGTGATTGCCTGCTCATTTCCAACAATAGAGGGCAAGGAGGTGTCACAGTATTCAAATAACCATAGCGTCCATGTGCTGTCCGCCATTTGCCATCAAATGTCAGTTGCCCGTTATAAAACAGAAATTTGATGGGTGGTGGTAATTGAGGGACTTGATTGTTTAAAATAGGAATTGTGTGAAGTGTTTATGAATTTTGCAGCAATTTATTTTAATCGCTGTGAAATAAGTGAGCTGAAGGAAATGTTTAATTGTTGTGAAGAGCGCAGACACTCCTAACCACATATTGTTACTCTACTGTAGTTCAGAAGAGAGGAGACTCATGCAAACGTACAATGCTGGTAGCAAATGTTAATTCTTTATTTCAATAGGTAAAAAAAGGTGCACGAATCTGTTGTCTCAATGTCATTATTTTAAAATGAAACACTAATATTCTTTTTGCCTTAAAATATTATACTTCTTTATACATGTGAGACATCTGTTTTTCCAAACTGTCTACAGTTGTTGCGTTTACGTACAGAATAAGAGTCTTAACTGGTGATGTAACATTTATTAAAGTGCTTTTCTGTTATATCATTGCAACACAAAACAGTTTTACATAGCAATACACTTTACAATTCAGCAAATGTGTTAACGTGTCTGGCTACCTGTTTAAAACAGCTGCATATTTCGGCAGATGTATCATTGGAGTTAAAAATGACATTTTATCCATTAATTTGTTTTTGAAATAATACAATTGAAACTTGACATATCATACAAATAAATAGTAGTCATAGCCAGAGCTATTGCATGCAAACATCAGCAAGTATGTTTTTAAGCAGTAATACATTTCATTACTGGTGATGCATTTGAGCAGGGTGCAAAGGTAAATGTTGGTGTATTACTTAACATTTTAGGATTTAGTCTAGCCAGTGTGTCCATCAAATGTTCAATTAAACATTTTCAATGTCTTTATGCATACTACACAATGCTACCGAAAAAATTGTTGAAATATCTGACCCGTGTCTTAAAAATCAATAACAACAAAAAAGGTACCAAAAACGAACATCTACTCTTTGTCCATTTCTACGTATTGTGAATGATTCTCTGGTGATTTACTGTGAGTTTTACTCAAGTGGAGTTTAACTGCATGGTTACTTGCAAATGTCCTACAGCAAAGCTTACATTTGAACTTTGCATCCAAGTCTTCCTCTGTCACGAGTGTCTCTGTCACCTGGAAACTGAGAGCCTTAGACAGTTCTGGCTCATCTACCTTCGTCTGATGCTCGATAGGAAGTTTGCACATATCTTTGATTTGGAACCCAAGATGGGATTCCAGGTGGGAGATAAAAGCTGGTGGTGTCCTGAACTGGGAAGCACAGTCATTGCAATAGAAGATTGGATGTCCAGTGTCCATGCTCTTCAGAAATTTGGTGCCCCCTGTTTTCCTAAGTTGGTATTTCACATTTGCCAACCAGTGGCTGATGGTTGTCATGGATAGTCCAGTAAATTTGGAGATGTGCATCCGTTCTTGAGGACCAAGATCTGAGAGTAAGTACCTGCCTTCAGATGTCAGAAAGAGGCTGGAGGCAAACTGGGCTTGGAGGATGAGAAGATGGCGAGGGTTCCAGTTGGACTGCCTGCCCTTGCGTTTGTGAACAGAGTAAACGTCAGCAGTCACATCCTCGAAGCGTCTCACATCTGTTTCCAGTTTCATTGTGGGAATCCTGGATGGCATGGAGGCTTTTGGCGTGGTGGCTTTAGGGAGATCTTTGACCATGTCCGCAATGTCAGACAGAGCGTGTTTCTGTGGCACTGGGGCAGACGGCCGTGGATCAGAGGAACTTGGCTTGTTAGATTTGTACTTTGTCAGGTCAATTGGCTGATCATTGCTAGTGAAGAGGAATGCATTGCTAGCTCTGTTCGTATGAGTGGTAGCATGCAACACTGCTGGTTTCTCCATACTCCTGTTGAGTTCAGAGAATATAGACTGTGATCGACCAGATAGTTTACTATTTTCAGATCTTGAATTGGTCAGTTTATTTGCTTTACCTAAATGATTGTTCAGAACTGACTGCAGTGCACTTAAAGGGTTTATGCTCAGTATTTCTGGGGTGTCATTGACAAGCTCTGAAGTAGTGCTTCGTCCGTTGCTGGCAGGAGGACTTGGTGTCTTGCCTCTGTCTAAGAAATCTGGGCTCAACTTCTCTTTGATCACATCACTTCTTTCATTCAGACAACTCGCATCAAGCTTTGAAGAGGTAGAGGAATCGTCCTGACTATCGCTGTCATCATTCTCCACTAGATCAAACTTGCTGTTCTGACTTTCTTTACCATCGCTAATGCCATCTTCTTCTTTTTTGATGTCCGCATTTTGAAGTTGTTTTTGTCCCTGAGGAGTGTCAACTCGCCCGGCACCTGAAAAGAACTTCCCTTTTGGGGCGATCGGCCTCAGCTTGGGGCTGAATGTCTGCTTTAGCTGTATGGGGGGAGAAGCTGAAAGGTGAGTGCTGCTTTGGATGATGCCAGAGATTTGATAGGCGGCGTGAATACTCGGGTAGGCGCTCCAGCTGGGGGTCCCGGTCTGGGCCTTGTTGATTGCAGATGCCACCGTGTTGGCTAAAGACTTCAGGATGTCCCCTCCGCCCCCTGGTGATCCCTGCTGCTCAAGATCCTCCTCACGGAGATATGGATATTTCAGCGTTGCTTCCCCTACATTTTGATCTGCGCCCACTTCCTTCTTGTCTTTCACTTTACTTTCTTCAATTTTGTCCAATGTCACTTCTGTGTGGGTGTCTTTGACACCGTGCCCTGGGGAAGCAGTCTTTCGCAGTTTTTCGCCTTCAATTTCATTAGCTAGAGGCTCTGCTAAAACCTGCATCTTCTCCAACGCCACAGGATCGAGAGCCAACTGTTTCCCCTTTTTAGACGCAGAGTTTGTAACTTTAATGAAATGTCCAGTGACCATCATATGACTGGTGAGCTGTTGCAGTGTGTCGTGTGAGCTCCCACACTCCATGCATTTTAGAATCTGAGACTTGCACGTCTCAAACTGCCAAGTGTAGCTAGCCCCATTCTGATAACCATACCGATTACTGTTGGCATTTGAAATAGCAGCGGCCCGCTGGGCCTCACTGTAGCCAGCCAACCCTGTTGTAGAATCAGGAGAACAAGGTCTGTTGGCTTCATATGCCCGTTTCTTTGCTGGAGGCAGTAATTTGGGCGAGAGTACTGGGATAGGTTCTTTCAAAGGCACTTTTTGGTAATGCTTAGTTTTTATCATATGGACGCTCAGGTCCTGCAGGGATTCAAAGGAGTGGCCACAGAACATACACTTCAGAACTTTCTGCGCATCCTCTTTGCCTTCCATGTCTTGCAAATGTCTTTTTCTTGATTTGGAGGATGACATGGAGGCATTGCTTGGTTTGCTGTGGTTATTGTCCTGGTAATGTCCGCTCTTGTTCATGTGCACGGTTAAATCCACGATGGAGTCGTAAGCAGCGCTGCAGTCTTTACATTTGAACCGGCTGGCTCCTGTGAACACCGAACCACCTGCTTTACTGCTCTGTCTGTAAAGGTGCACTGAGCTGAATAGGTTGGGCTTGGAGACTGGCTTTGGGGAGTGTGTTTGCTGGAAGGTTTTTGAAAGTGCATCCTGATGCCAGTCAAATTCACTCTTGGTACTTCCGTTGGTGCTATCACAGTTGGCTTTGCTGGGGGTTTTGCCAATTTTCAAGTCCATCCCAATTCCTGTCCAGTAGGAATCGGAGAGAAAGTTTGCATACGCGGCTCTCATTTTTTCCAGGCTGCTGTTCATGTCATCCTTGTGATTCTCCTCGTCTTTATGAGTTTCAGGTGTCGAGGACGTTTTGAAGTCCGAAAGTGAGAGTCTATCGCTTGCTTCACTCAGGTGAGACTCTGACTCCGCCTCTTGGTTGGAGAGGACACTGACAGGGGAATTCTGGTAGCTGTAACTGATGCTGCTTTTATTGTCCATCTCTTTGTCCTCCGAGGCCTTGGGACTTGTCTTCTCAGAACCCTCTTCTTCAGTTGGAGTGTCATTTTCTCCATCATTCTCAGGGATGGTCTCTCGCATGATGCCATCTTCATCCGGCTCGTATACTGAAAGATAAAAGGGAGAAAGAATCAGAAATAGTTTTTGCCAACTAAGTTTTACTAAACAAGGGATTTTTTTCTGGTCTATTGGTGTATGTCTAAATCAAAGAATACAAACATTTTTTACCTTTAAAGCACAGTATGTGGACAGGTATATGTGTATATACTTATTATACATTATTATATACAGTCTAATGTATACAATATACTGTAATGTACAACATAATGCAAACAGCAGTATAATGGAAAAAAAGGGGTAAGAGGGGAGATTGAGGGATTGACTATTTCTCATTATATTAAATAAATTCCAATAATATAAAAGATACAAATCAATAGTTGGTGTTTTCAGAAAAACTGCACACAGAGCTGCACAATGCAGTCCAGAGCTACAGTACATGTGAGCTACTTGTAACTAAATTTGCCTGTACTAACCAACTGTATTACCAAATAGTACTAACAAACTGCTAGTGGCTGCATATTATTCTCAGTGACCATTGACTAACTGCCATGTCAAAGGTGTGCTTGGATAATGTTTATATGTTTACTAAGACAAATTACTGATTCAATGCAATTAATTTCTCCTGGGATTTTATTTTACCTTTATTTCAACAGATAATTGAAGATGTGACCAAGATTTACCTAACGCTCAAATCCTGCTGTAGATTTACCTAACGCTCTAATCCTGCTATAGATTTACCTAACGCTCTAATCCTGCTGTAGATTTACCTAATGCTCTAATCCTGCTATAGATTTACCTAACGCTATAATCCTGCTGTAGATTTACCTAACGCTCTAATCCTGCTGTAGATTTCCCTAATGCTCTAATCCTGCTGTAGATTTACCTAACGCTCTAATCCTGCTGTATCTTAACTAGCCATAGTGGTCTTGAGAGCATGTTCAATTACTGCAGGTATTCCAGTTTATTTCTACTGTAAGATAATATGGACTTTTCTGCAGTATAGCCTTTTAACACACATTAACCAATGTCTGGCTCTCCTGGAAGTCAGGGAGTCCCAGCCAACTGAAGTGTATAGACAATGATGTGTGTGAAAGTTTGCACCAGTAATGAAATGTAACACTACATCCAGAGGTTTCAACGCTGACACTGATGTATGCATA
>JACXGM010029835.1:0-13517 GCA_016801145.1 Umbra pygmaea
AGCTGCAGAGACACGTCCACAAACTATGACAGACAATGTAATTACTTTAAAATGCATGTATTACCGGTAACTGCATGGTTTAGCTGCAGAGACTCGTCCACAAACTATGACAGATAGACAATGTAATTACTTTCAAAAGTATGTATCACTGGTAACTGCATGGTTTAGCTGCAGAGACTCGTCCACAAACTATGACAGACAATGTAATTACTTTAAAATGCATGTATTACCGGTAAAAAACACTAAACCGTTGTAAGAATTGACAATAAATGCTTGCTCAACAATGACGACTAAAAATAATTACTTTTACAACACACACACAGCTTTCAGTCAGTTCTTAACTAGTTAGCTAGCTGTCTCTAACGTTAGCTAGCTAAGTAATATTGAATAAGTTATGGATGCTGTACACTGAAATACTCGATGTAACGTTAGCTAATGTCATAACGTAGACACAATTGTACTCATATACATTTATTAAACAAAATGCCAAACAGCTATATTACTGTATTGAGTCCAAGTATTAAACTTACCGTAACTGAAAATTGATGTACAGTAGACTATTTTTCTTCGTAGCTGTATTGCTTGATGATGTCAGCTGAACCATTTCGCTCGAGCGACCCCTTAGGTCCAGCTGGCGCATGTGCTGCTGTACTCGGCTAGAGCTCCTTTGCCAAATCCCAGCCGCAAGTGATATTGCATATGTCTGCCCAGACTCGGGCCACATGACGTCTGCCGAGTCTGACTCTTAGCCGAGTGCCCCGACTCACAGCCAGAATCGGGCCAGACCCACTGTGCTAGCTGGGTTACGTTATATGCCAACATATTTAGGTTTTTTTAAATTTGAACTGCACAATTTGTTATTAGGCTATATTTGTACTTCAATTACGTTGCTCCGGTACATTTCGTTTAGCAGATTTATGCGAGAACATTCCACACATTCCATAGCGTTCAAAATTATATTGCAACATTCACAGTTGAGGTTAGGTAGGTGGATACTAACGGTTAAGGTTAGGCATGAGGTTACTAATGGTTAAGGTTAGATATGATGTTACTGAGGTTAAGGTTAGGGTTAACATTACAAAAAACGATAATCGCATATCTGCATGATGCAAGCGATGTAGAACAAAACACACACAAAGTATTGGTCTGGATTTGAACTCATGAACACTGGCATGTAAGTCGCGGATTTATACGCCCGTCCACCATCCCGATACCCTGGAAATCCAGAGTTCTCGCGAGAGCACAATTTGAATTTGCTCGGCAAGTTACTCTGGCACAGAGTAATTCTGCTCATTAACTATGCACTTGTAGCCGAGCTGCACCAATCACATCGGTGTATCTGATATAGGCGTGCCAGAGGTGCGTTAAACAGATGACAACACGACAGCGCTGCGACCTCGAAGTCATTAGTAAACATTGTAAAATCGCTATGGATTAACACCAGTTGTTTAAAACGAATTTTGGCCACTACAATGAACGAGTTAGACTTGGCTTTTTGTCAGAAAGAGGAACAGAAGACGACGCTCGAATCGTTCCTTTTTTTATAAAAGGACGTTTTTTGCTGTTTTGCGACCTGATACGGCAAGAGTTTTATCTACTAGTTAGCCACGCTATAGGGGCTTAGCGAAAAACCACTGGTGATAGGTCGTAGTGTTATCCAATTGCGTACCTTGAGATTTTGAAATGCATGCTTGGTGCCGCCCCTCGAGTTGGGTCATTTTCATTACTCAATGCCAGACCCAAATATCCTCCGGATTTGGGGCTGGATTTTTCCAGGCTACCATCCCGACCTCCACCCTAGCAAAAACGACGCTATTTACATGCTACGTCATGATCTTCATATGTTGATATGTAACGCTATTCGAGTGTTCAATTTAGTTCCCTACAAACCTAATTGACCCTCTCATAAGTTCATATTTCACATATTTCGGTTTTACAAAATAGTTCCCTCAGAACGTATTTCAAGTGATTTAGGGCTGAGTTGAATATGTACAATATGGGTTAAGGCTTTGTTGAGTGCGCAAGCATAAACAGGCAAAGAGAGTGGGTAGTCTGCACATTAAGTATTGCCCAAACAGTAGTGGTCATTTTCAATGAATAATAGATATTGGAAAATGAGAATAATGACATTGCACAGTATAGAGATATGTTACTAGGCAATATTTCTAATGTAATGGCGAAAGAAATACTCACTTTTTATCAAACCACGCCTCTAGAAACATATAATGCAACATTTTCTGACAAGTGACAAATGTTAATTTTCAAGGTTCCATGCATCATACAATTTTGGGCAATGATGTCATTGGTGAAAAATGTATCTAATCAATCAGAATCTATTTTAAAACCTATAATTGTAAAATAATGATGTTTACATAGCTTATATTGTGATTGTCTAATCGCTTCCAAGTTTCAAAGTCATTTAAATATAATTTCCATAATACAAAACAAGGCTGGCAGATCGATTTAGAGGCTTGCCACCAACTGGTCGCTGTCCATTAGACGGAGGCAACCGCAAGAGAAAATGAAGCAGTCGGCCAAAATTCACAAAAAAAGGTAGTGACGTATTGGGCGGCAAACGCTTTCTCCCGGCCAGCGTGACGCCCCTATAGCCGACAGCCTACAGCCGACGGCAAAAGAAGCCGTGCCTATACTTTTTGCTATCTGGGATGTTGCTTAATTAAAATAATCTTAAATAGGCCGACAATCATTAAATCAAACCTAAATGACCAGGTAATGGGAGTTTTTAACTAACTAGTTATCATAATTAATAAAAAAAACAATTTGAATGCATTCTCTATAAACAAGCTGAGGAAAAAATGAGATGGTCCTGAGCGGGTCTAGAACCTACACTGAAAAATGTCACTGTAATCACAACCGATCTAGCTGTGGGGATTTCCATGAAAAAATTGAAGTTATCTTTTGAGGGAGCAGCTTTCAGAGGTTACAGTATTGTAATCAGACTTAAAAACATCGTTTGTTACCCATTTTTGTCCCGCAAAGTAAAACTATATTTTGATATACTGTTTAAATATTTACAATGTTTCACAAAAGATTCAGGAACGCATTCTGATTGGAGAATGCAGACGCAGGAGTCTACGATATTTATTTGCTTTCCTAAAGCCATTTTAATACAAACAAGCCGTTATTTAAATTAAGAAAGGTATTCAACTGTGTATAATAATACAATTACATTGATTTAATATCAGTATATGTCCCCAAAAAACGTATCTCTAGGAAGCATTAGAACTGCAATCTCCTTTTTCTTTTTAAGCGGTCTAGCACCACCCATCGACAAGTGTACACCATTCATTGGCAACTAAATGCACCGATTGGTGCCGCGGTATGAAATCCACCACTTTATCGTGTGACATCTGTATATGCTCTTGATGATAGTGACTTTTTGTGGGCAGAGGTGGGGGTGCCCTTGAGTCTTGTTGCCCAGGGCACCGGAAATTGTTTATCTGGCCCTGGTTCCGGGACTGCATACTGAATCCCGAAAATGGGATACCAGTTTTAATGTAGACGAACAGGCAAGCAGTGGATTATATTGGACGATGGGTAAGTGTGCATTTAGTTTCCATGCTTATTGTATTTCCACAACAATGTTAGTGTGTAAATCTACTGAAATGGCCACCATCTTGGTGATGTGTAAGATGAGAAAGCAGAGGTTAAGTAGGGTGACCATACAACGTCCTCTTTTCCCCAGACATGTCCTCTGTTTACTGTTCTTTCAGCAACAGTGAAATATGCTAGCACGAACGCAGATTTTTTTTTCAAAATAATACCGCTCGTTCCAATGCATGAAATAATCATTGTAAATTCATTTTAAAGTTAATAAATTATAATCAAAACAAATTTTTCTGGCTATACTGCCTCAAGTACTTGAGGGTTTGAGACTATATTTGGATTAAACACATCCTATTGAACATTTATCCATAGCACATGTTTCGGCAAAAGGAATAGTTTAGCTTATATGAGACAATATTTTCATAAAATGTAGTGTTCTGCATATATTTTACAATTGTTATTAAAAACATATTAATCTTTTTTTCCTATCAAACTATTTTAATAGTTCCTTAAACACACAATACAATATGATTTGATTATAACTCACTAGATTTAAAATTAATTTACAATGATTATTGCATGCACTGAAATGAGCGCTATTATTTTGAAAAATAAATCTGCGTTTGTGTTGCTAGCATAATATAGTGTTGCTGAAACAACAGTAATCAAAAAGGACATGTCCGGGGAAAAGAGGACGTATGGTCACCCTAAGTCATATATGTCATGTTTGTAAAAAAACAAGTGGCTATCTGTACATATTTGCCAAGTGCAAACCAGTTCAGAATACCCTGGAAATCCAGAGGCCTCGTGAGAGCACAATTTGAATTTGCTCAGCAAGTTACTCTGGCAACCGAGTAATTCTGCTTATTAATTATGCCCTTGTAGCCAAGCTGCACCAATCACATCGGTGTATCAGATATAGGCGTGCCAGAGGCGTGTTAAACTGATGACGACAGGGCTGCGACCTCAAAGTCATTAGTAAACATTGAAAGATCGCTATGAATGAACACCAGTTCGGTCACTACAATTAACGAGTTAGACTTGGCTTTTTGTCTAAACGAGGAACAGAAGAGTGCGCTAGAATAGTTCCTTTTTAAGAAGGAGGTTTTTGCTGTTTTGCCGACCTGATACGGCAACAGTTTAATCTACCAGTTAGCTCCGCCATAGGGGCTTAGCGAAACACCACTGGTGATAGGTCGTAGTGTTATCCAATTGCGTACAGTGAGATTTTCAAATGCATGCTTGGTGCCGCCCCTCGAGCTGGGTCATTTTCATTACTCGATGCCAGACCCTTATATCCTCTGGATTTGGGTCTGGATTTTTCCAGGCCAAGTACAGAAGGCATCAATAAATTTATGGGGAGGGTTATGCCTCTTTTCCCAAGCATTTTGGAGAATCATAGAAAAATGTATTGCTGGCGAAGGGAGGGTCAAGTCTATTTTGACGAAAGGTACCAAAACTCCTCTGATAGCCCCTTAAATAAAGAACAAACAGTTCCCAAAAAATACAAAATCATATGTTTATTATTTTGATTATTATGGGGACTACCTTCTACCACTGAAAAGGTATGGCTAACAGAGTGAAAATTAAATCTAAATCGAATTAACACGTTTAAGTAGGCTACAGGTGTACAGTGGTATTTGTGGAACCAATCTGTGATTCCCTGATCACAACAATGGCAATTATATATGAATTAGCCTAGCTTATTCACTACAGAGTCCAATTTTGTCTAACGTTGCAAAGTTGGTTACACTGGCCCTCATTTATGAAACGTGCGTACGACCTAAAACAGGCGTACGACGGGTGTACGGCGATTCCTACGCAAAGCAAGGGATTTATCAATTTGAACGTGATCGTAGGCTGCGGTAAAATCTCACGTCTGGTCTGACTTCGTGTATGCAAATTCTATAGTGTGACTAGCGGTGTTCATGGTATAACCACCCGGTTCAGTGAATTGTTGAACCAGCGATCATTGATGAATTTGTCTGCATCGCAACTACCCCATATTGCAAATTACATTTCAGAATTACGAATTAATTATATACAGCACATTGCTATTAAGTGGTTTATTTTTTCCCTTTCTTTTCGGGGTGGCCTAGAACATGAGGGCAGAAATTAGGCAAACAACAATTTCAATCAAATAATATATACAGGTCCTTCTCAAGAAATTAGCATATTGTGATAAAGTTCATTATTTTCCATAATGTAATGATAAAAATTAAACTTTCATATATTTTAGATTCACTGCACACCAACTGAAATATTTCAGGTCACTTATTGTTTTAATACTGATGATTTTGGCATACAGCTCATGAAAACCCCATCTCAAAGAATTAGCATATCATGAAAAGGGTCTCTAAATGAGCTATTAACCTAATCATCTGAATCAACTAATTAACTCTAAACACCTGCAAAAGATTCCTGAGGCTTTTAAAAACTCCCAGCCTGTTTCATTACTTAAAACCGCAATCATGGGTAAGACTGCCGAACTGACTACTGTCCAGAAGGCCATCATTGACACCCTCAAACAAGAGGGTAAGACACAGAAAGAAATTTCTGAACAAATAGGCTGTTCCCAGAGTGCTGTATCAAGGCACCTCAGTGAGAAGTCTGTGGAAAGGAAAAAGTGTGGCAAAAAACGCTGCACAATGACAAGAGGTGACCGGACCCTGAGGAAGATTGTGGAGAAGGACGGATTCCAGACCTTGGATGACCTGCGGAAGCAGTGGACTGAGTCTGGAGTACAAACATCCAGAGCCACCGTGCACAGGCGTGTGCAGGAAATGTGCTACAGGTGCCACATTCCCCAGGTCAAGCCACTATTGAACCAGAAACAGTGGCAGAAGCTCCTGACCTGGGCTACAGAGAAGCAGCACAACAAAACAACAACAAATTCTGCATGTCATTCGGAAATCAAGGTGCCAGAGTCTGGAGGAAGACTGGGGAGAAGGAAATGCCAAAATGCCTGAAGTCCCCACAGTCAGTGATGGCCTGGGGTGCCATGTCAGCTGCTGGTGTTGGTCCACTGTGTTTTATCAAGGGCAGGGTCAATGCAGCTACCTATGAGGAGATTTTGGAGCATTTAATGCTTCCATCTGCTCAAAGGCTTCATGGAGACGAATATTTCATTTTTCAGCACGACCTGGCACCTGCTCACAGTGCCAAAACCACTGGTAAATGGTTTACTGACCATGGTGCTCAATTGGCCTGCCAACTCTCCTGACCTGAACCCCATAGAGAATCTGTGGGATATTGTGAAGAGGAAGTTAAGAGACGCAAGACCCAACACTCTGGATGAGCTTAAGGCCGCTATCGAAGCATCCTGGGCCTCCATCATACCTCAGCAGTCCCACAGGCTGATTGCCTCCATGCCACGCCGCATTGAAGCAGTCATTTCTGCAAAAGGATTCCCAACCAAGTATTGAGTGCATAACTGAACATAATTATTTGAAGGTTGACTTTTTCTTTTTTTTGTAATACAAACACTTCTTTTATTGGTCAGATGAAATATGCTAATTCTTTATTTTGAGTTTTCATGAGCTGTATGCCAAAATCATCAGTATTAAAACAATGAATGACCTGAAATATTTCAGTTGGTGTGCAATGAATCGAAAATATATGAAAGTTAAATTTTTATCATAACATTATGGAAAATAATTAACTTTATCACAATATGCTCATTTCTTGAGAAGGACCTGTATATGCGCCCCTTAGGTTATTTCTTTGCCTGAATTACAATGGCTAAACATGCAAAAAAGAACATTTTCACAGACTGTGAGATTGAGGTTCCAATAACAGAGGTGAAGGCAAGGAAACGTGGCCTGTCATCACGTTTCCTCGCCTTCACCTTGAAAAAAAGTTGTCGGAGTGTTTTCATTTGTTCTTGTTTATTGTCTTCTGTTAAGTTGTTTGGTGTTTCAATAAATACACATATTCTGGTGAAGACGCATCTGCCTCCTAATCCCTGATTCAACGTGACTGGAGTGGTTTGTCCATGTGGGTTAATGACAACCAGAGATATTGCATCTCAAAGTTGGGTACTTTTCACTGACTATCTTTTGGTTAAATAAAGATACAGACAGAAACCAGAAAGTGAAAATGACGAAATAATTATTCTGCAAGGAGGTAGGACGTCACGCTTCACTAAAACCTGTTATTTTTGGGGGGCGTGTGGGATGGTTGGGTTTTAAAAAAGGTATTTATTGGGAAATGGTAAAAAAATATGTACGCTATTTATTTACGCATCGCTATATAATGCGGCCCTTCACTTGGTTTCAAAAGCTCAATGTGGCCCTTAAACAAAAAAGTTTGCCCGCCCCTGTTCTAATGGCTAATTCCATCAGGATAACGAGCCATGTCACCACAAACCTCACATCATATCAAACTGGTTCCTTGAACATGACAATGAGTTTACTATACTCAAGTGGCCTCCTCAGTTAACAGATCTCAATCCAATGGAGTACCTTTGGGATGTAGTGGAATTGGAGATTTGCATGGATGTGCAGCCAACAGATCTGCATCAACTGCTTGATACAATATTGTGAATATGGACCAAAATCTCAGAGGAATGTTTCCAGCACACATACAATATATTTAATTGGTCAGTAAAAAGTACCATATAGTTTTTAAACATGCATGACTTTCTTTAAAAACACCCTGAAGATTTTAAAACGTCTGCAGTATGATAAACAAGGGTTTCCTCATAGATAGCAGGAAATGATTCCACTCGTCTGATATCAAACTGAAATCTTCTCAACCAAGACCACTTACCACTTTCGTGGTCATGGAGGGGAGAAGACGAAGAAGAGAGCATTTTGGAGGAACTTCAGAAATCACCCTGCTGAAAAACAAAATTGGGACTGACCTTCTAAAGTAAAATGTGTACAGTCGTGGTCAAAAGATTTGAGAACGTACACATACTAATATTCACAAAGTCTGCTGTCTCAGTGTTGATTAGGACAAGACTAGAGAGCTCACTGTCATGCTGATTGAGTTAGAATAACTGACTGGAAGCTTTAAAAGGAGGGTGGTGCCTGAAATCATTGTTCTTCCTCTGTCAACCATGGTTACCTGCAAGGAAACACGTGTCATCATCATTGCTTTGCTTCAAAAAGTTTTTCACAGACAAGGATATTGCTGCTACTAAAATGGCACCTAAACATTAACTATAACCTGTCCTGAATGTTAAATATACTGTTGTTACGTCCGTTGACATCCAGAAACGTCCGTTGACATCCAGAAACAGTCCATAAATGACGTGAATAAAGATGTCCAATCTGGCCATAATCTAAACGTCCACTGACAGCCAGAACTAGTTGAGAAAAGACGTTCATACTGGCTATAATCTGGACGTCCGTTGACATCCAGAAACAGTCCATAAATGACGTAAATAAAGATGTCCAATCTGGCCATAATCTAAACGTCCACTGACAGCCAGAACTAGTTGAGAACAGACGTTCATACTGGCTATAATATGGACGTCCGTTGACATCCAGAAACAGTCCATAAATGACGTGAATAAAGATGTCCAATCTGGCCATAATCTAAACGTCCACTGACAGCTAGAACTAGTAGAGAAAAGACGTTCATACTGGCTATAATCTGGACGTCCGTTGACATCCAGAAACCGTCCATAAATGACGTGAATAAAGATGTCCAATCTGGCCATAATCTAAACGTCCACTGACAGCCAGAACTAGTTGAGAAAAGACGTTCATACTGCCTATAATCTGGACGTCCTTTGACATCCAGAAACAGTCCATAAATGACATAAATAAAGATGTCCAATTTGGCCACAATCTAAATGTCCGTTAACATCGAGATTTAGTCAATAAATGACAGAAAATATGTTTAGGCCACAATCGAAATGTCAACAAATCAAAAAAAGATGTTCACGATGCGGCTATAACCAGAAATTACAGAAAAAAAAGAAAAAAGTGGCAGTGGTGAAGATACAGCATGGCTAAAGGCTGTTTTTATTATTATTATTATTTAAACGATTGTAGAAGTGTCAGGGTTTTGCAGGTTGAAGACCAGGAGACAAGATTTCAATACATCTGGTTTATTCACCAAAACTCAGATTACAGGAACACTCAGGAAATGCAATGAAATTTAACACAAACCTTGACACTTCAACGACTGACAAAGACTGAAGAAACACACAGGACTTAAATACACAAGGAAACAGATCAGGGAAATAAGACACAGCTGGGGCAAATTAACTAGACACATGTGAAGGAACTGAACAGAAACGAGTAGCGGGAAAATTGGAACACAGGACTAAACCAAAAACACAAAGACAGGGGGAAACAAGATCATAGAACTGAACTGAACACATTAATGACAAAAACAGTCTAAACACAAACAGAAACGTGACAAGAAGAAAACTACAACAAAACACAAAAACATTAACAACCATCGTGTCACAACATTAGGGGAGACCAGGGACAGTTTTCGCCATTTTAGCAATACATCAAAAAACATTTATACTGGAATAACCAATTTTTTATATTATAAACTTCAATCTGTCAACTTCTGAAACAATGTATTTAAGTGGTTTTATGAAATATGTAGCCTACAGGTTGCAAAATTGATTTTAATACAGTATCTCCACTGTTACAACCGTCCCAGTGTACAGGGACAGTAGTAATGTCAGGGACGTTATAACATGTCTAAAATATACATAATTAATCATATACTCAAAATGGAAAATATTATTTATCAGTCATGTTGTTTTGACTATTCATTTAAAGTTTTTAAGGAATGATTACCTTTTTTTCAAGCTACATGACAAACAAGAGGTGAAACTGTCAAATTATAATTCAAGAAATGTATTTAATGGGAGCACCTCAAAAACGTTTAAAGTACTTTTAAATACTTTTAATTTGCACATTAAAGCTAAACTATGCAGTTTTTTATAGCTTGATTAGTTTTTACAATATAAATGAAACTTGGTTGGTGATAATGGGACGGTTGTAACACCCCCAGTATCACCAACCATGTTTTCATCTCATGTGAGCAATCTTGACTGTAAGTTTGACACTTGTTAGCCATTTCTATTTGTAGCTTACAAAACAGTGATTCTAATAATACTTGTTTGAATTCATAGACATTTGATCCTATAACAGCATCCAAAAAAGTACATCACCTCAAATCAACATTTTTAACTCTGTCAAGAAGTTATAGATGTGGCTCCCTTTTAGCAAGAATGGAGGGAAACTAACGGAGCATCAATTTTTTGATTGGTGGAATTCAAAGTGTTACAACCGTCCCATGTTACAACTGTCCCTGGTCTCCCCTACCACCTTAGAGTCCCTCAGTACAGACTAATTTAAATCCAGATTAAGTGCCAAGTCTTACACATCCACTGTTCTTATAGCTTTTAAGTTTTTAGAGAACTCAATAGACTCATTTTCATTTAATGTTTAAATGTTATTGCATTTAAAAAATGTACATTTGTGAATGTGAAATTTAAATAATAGAAAAAGCAAGGTTTATAAAATAAATATCACTTTTCTTTTCACATTCATGAAAACTAAAAATTATTTCTATATGTAAATTCAAAGTTAGGATTCACATAACATTTGATAAAATTACAAATCTCACACCAAAATGTCACTGTGAAAGAGCAGTTCCAAAATAAATCTGGATAGACCTGGGGCGGTGACAGAAAATAAAACGTTTTCACTTTTCTAAGCGTGTAAAACTGGTGAATTCCCCCAGTTACACTACTCGAGTAACTGTATTTAAATAGGGAAAACGTGGAGGTGTTTTGTCGCTTCTCTGCTTGCACGTATAGAATGAACTGGGCTAAGCTAAGTGCTAACAAAGTTTTGCGGCAAGACAGAGAGGTATTTCAACTAGTCTTAGTTAAGGGAATAACATATGAAAAACCAGTACGTATCC
Source organism: Umbra pygmaea (assembly GCA_016801145.1). Lineage (NCBI taxonomy): Eukaryota > Metazoa > Chordata > Actinopteri > Esociformes > Umbridae > Umbra > Umbra pygmaea. The sequence continues at coordinate 11,473 of JACXGM010029835.1, forward strand.
CTTTAAGTCTATTGAGCACTTAGTAAAACCTATGAATTAACTTAAATTCTCTCATTTTGTTGGTAGCTTAATGTCTCAAGCTTTTTTCCACAGAATGATCAATTAAACGGATCAATTGACAGACTCCTCCCAAAACAAGACCATACATTTCTTATTGTTTTTTTATTTAGATGAAGAATGCCACTGAGCAACAAAGAGATGAAAAAGAAAATCCTACACTGTAAAAAATTGCTGTAGTTATGCAGCAGTTTGCCAGTAACTTACTGTAGATTTAAATAGATGTGTATTTACTGGCAACAGTTTGTTCAAAGTTCAGTGAACATTAAACATTAACAAGTCTTTATCTTTACAGAATAAAACTATAAAATAACAATCTAATGCAAAGCATTCTGGTAACCAGAATTCTTCATCAACCTTTTTCTGTTTTTTTCCTTCAGATTTTGGTTCCCAGAATGCTTTGCATGAGGCTGTTATTTTAGTTTTATACTGTAAAGATAAAGACTTCTTAATGTTTAATGTTCATTTAACTTTGAACAAACTGTTGCCAGTAAATAACATCAGTTTAAATCTACAGTAAGTTACTGGCAAACTGCTGCCAAATCTACATTTTCTTTACAGTGTAGGTGGCTAAATATGGCTAGGGGACAAAGGCAGATGGTGACACTTCTTCCAGTGGAATATTCTAAAGTTTTATATAAAATTATATTTATATTCTAGAAAAATTGATTTAGTCATTTTTGTCGTCTGTTTGAGGGTGATGGGTATTTCATAAATGGGCCTTTGAAGGCCATGGTTCCAAAAGAGCATGTTCCAAGCTGACCAACTTGACCCAATCAGCAATGTGTAAATAAAATAAATTTCACCTTGTCCAATTTTTTATAGCCTATATTTTGTTGTTATTTGTTTTTTATTTATTTATTATGTGTATGCTGTTTAGTAAAATTATATTAAAAGAGTAATATAAGCATATTTTTCGGATAGTAGTGGGTTTTTTTTTCGTTTTTTTTTTTCTGGTGGAAAAGGCGGTTATTGAGTACTCTTTCCGGTTTCATGTACATTGTGATATCCCTCCCCTATAAAAAACAGTTCTACCGTTATAGTGTTAATAAATAATAGGGACGGTCAAATATACATTATTTAGATTTTTTTTTTTAATTCTATAACATTATACTGAGATTTTTTATATTGATCAAACATGCTCAGAATACAAAGTTTCTAGTTCTGTGGCGGACGGATATGTGACTGCAGTCCGCCGCCGCACAGCAGTCTCCGCAGTCCGCAACTTAACTGGTCGAAGGCTGTCTTTGTTTCGTGTCGCTGTCTCGCACTTGACCATCAAGGACTTGTAAGTATGTTGTAATATATTGGTAATAATATAGTGAGTGATTCCCGAAATGTTATCATAAAGTTTTTTTCGTTAGTTGCAGTTGGTCCAGCCAAGTCATCAATCAAATGTGTTTTCCTCTAAATGGACGTGCTAGCTAACGGAAGTACTTAAGCTAGCTAAGTTGGCGCCAATGAGCCTCAAACCGCGGACTTCTATGGCAAGCCGTTTTAATATTTAATAATTTAAACCGACTAGAATTTTTATACAAACGAAACTATGCTTATTTAGCTACTAGTCAGAACACAGATCAATTAAAATGAAAAAAAAAGTACTAGTTTCTATTGAATAAGTACTAGGGATGGGACGATTACCGGTTTCACGGTAAACCACAATAAAATGTCCGTACGGTTAGTATTACCGTTTAAGATTTAATTTTCATTAAAACCGTCTTTGAATACCGTAATTTTGAAAACTCACGGTAAATCCTGTCCAGCCAGAATTGGCCTGACGCGGGTGCGTGCATGCAACTTTGTTTTTTGCACGAGAAGTCAAGGCGGAAGGCAGTGTCAGCGCTCGGGAGATTTTTCAGCCATCCAAGAGGACAAAATCTGAGATGTGGTCATATTTTGGCTATTGCAAGAGTCCTGAGGGCAATTTCATTGAGGATTGGCACCCTGTCTGCAGAGGAATGTCGCTGCAAGAGGGGAAACACGTCAAA
>JACXGM010029836.1:0-13517 GCA_016801145.1 Umbra pygmaea
TAGCACTGGGTCTCAGCCTACATAGCACTGGGTCTCAGCCTACATAGCACTGGGTCTCAGCCTACATAGCACTGGGTCTCAGCCTACATAGCACTGGGTCTCAGCCTACATAGCACTGGGTCTCAGCCTACATTATGTAGCACTGGATCTCAGCCTACATAGCACTGGGTCTCAGCTTAGATGGTACTGGTCCTAATCTTACATAGTACTTGGTTTCAGCATACATAGCACTGGATCTTAGCTTTTGTCTGAGTGTCTTTTCAATGCATGGGGTATTTTACATTTGCCATTATAGGCAAACCTATTATCATATGTGTTTGTTTTGTCAGAATGTGGTCGTCAGATGGAGTTTCTTTGTTCCCACTGCCTCTCCAATCCTCTCTCTTATTTCCTCTTTTCATCCAATCTCTGCTCCCTCCACCAGTCTTATCTTTTTCTCTTTCTCATTGTCGATCATGGCTCATTTAATTTCAACAATGCAAAACAGGTCCTGTTGGGTTAATGATCAATAAATGACTGCTCCTATGTCTGACCACCTCAAGACCTTCAGCTTATTATGCCTGCTGACTACTTAACTGGGATGTTTTGGCTGGCACACATGCATAGGAGAACACATTTCTCTGCCAACAACCACAATTATGCTTGCAGGACACGAGCATTGCCTGTATGCAAGCACACCCGGGATACAAACTCCTCGGCATCAGTCCCCTGCCCTTAGCTCCCAGACTTAGTCTCCCCTCCCGCCTTCGGCGTTCTGTCTTTACCAGGTGTCAGCATGATGATGGACAAGATGACCAGGGACAAGACGCCCACGATCACCATCATGGCGATCGCAATACCCTTCCAGTTCCGGGGAGGACCAGCCGAACTCTGCATGTCCTGCCAAGAGAAACCCACGTGTAAACACACACAGACACCCACACACACACACACAGTGATTGGTGAGGCGAGCCCACACTAAGGTGAGAGAGAACATTAGTACTGCTTCATTTCCACAGCAGCGCGGTGGGCGTCTCTCTGTCACGCTGGCAGATTGTCGGTGCAGGTTGAAGAGCTCCTCTGGGAAATAAGAGAATCTCACAGACTTTCACGACAAACATCTGTTTAAGGAAAAGGGATTCTTCTTAAAAGCAGAGCTTCGAAGGTTTGACAGAAAAAAAACTAGACACTAATTACAGGCGAGTTTTTTCACTATACTGTCGCCTCGTTTCACTTGTTACAGCACCAGTGGGGTGGAGCCTGAAAGAGGAGCCAGTTTCTATGTAAAGTCTATCGAGAGGACCAGCAGGCCTGTTACTAGAGCAGCATTTGTTGAAATACATCTGCATTGATATGCTGCTACATTAGCTAACAGTATGTATACATTATATATAAAGAAGGCAATAGTATGTATACATTATATATACAGGTCCTTCTCAAAACATTTGCATATTGTGATAAAGTTCATTATTTTCCATAGTGTAATGATAAAAATTAAACTTTCATATATCTTAGATTCATTGCACACCAACTGAAATATTTCAGGTCATTTATTGTTTTAATACTGATGATTTTGGCATACAGCTCATGAAAACCCAAAATTCCTATCTCAATGAATTAGTATATCATTAAAAGGGTCTCTAAACGAGCTATTAACCTAATCATCTGAATCAACTAATTAACTCTAAACACCTGCAAAAGATTCCTGAGGCTTTTAAAAACTCCCAGCCTGTTTCATTACTCAAAACCGCAACCATGGGTAAGACTGCCGACCTGACTGCTGTCCAGAAGGCCATCATTGACACCCTCAAGCAAGAGGGTAAGACACAGAAAGAAATTTCTGAACAAATAGGCTGTTCCCAGAGTGCTGTATCAAGGCACCTCAGTGGGAAGTCTGTGGGAAGGAAAAAGTGTGGCAAAAAACGCTGCACAACAACAAGAGGTGACCGGACGTTGAGGAAGATTGTGGAGAAGGACTGATTCCAGACCTTGGATGACCTGTGGAAGCAGGTCATATATGTAAATGCAACATGCTGTTCCCAACACATGATCGAATTATTAATTATTAATTTAGTAAATGCCTAGACGCTCCATTCATCCAAGGTAAATCATGCAAGGATTCTGACACGTCTGCTGGTTAGCTAAAGCTCACATCCCTAAGTAATATAAAGTGTGACGATATTCTCTAAGTAATATGAATAACCTTTAATATTGCACATACATTTTCATATACAGCCAAATCGCCACTTTTAGCGTTATCTGTATTTGTCCACACTACACTGTATTAATCTAACACCCTTAAGTGTAACTATTTCAACACTACTGGGGAATTTTAGCACTGCTGGGAAATGTTATTCTGCATTGAGTTGTACACTGATAAGACCAGTGAGTGTTGAATTGAAAATACACTAGTGTAGTTCATTCTCACAGATTGCTTTTTAAACACTAATAGATTTGTTTTTGTCTAGTGTAATGTGAGATATATTTTACCCATGAGTGTGTTTGTTAGTGATGAAGAAAGTTGATTCATTCGATAACTCCAATAAGGATTAATTCCTACTATATATACAATCAATGAATAATCGTAAATGTCAAGTTTTTTAAATAATGCCAATTCTGTTTTTGTTTATATTAAGAAATGCAATTTTTACAGAGTTTGTAAGCTGTTAACTGGAAAGGCAAAGTAGTTCTGTTGTTATGGCTCAAATTCGACAAATAGCACATTTAAAGCCATGGCTCTTAGACCAATGGTTCTCAAACCTTGCCTCAGGGACCCCTGGACGTGTCACAGTTTAGCTGTAGCCCTGAACCATCAGATCAGATTGACTAATAAACAACATGTATATTCTAGCCACCTCCCACTTCCTATGTTGTACTGAATGGTGTGAACCTGGAAAATTGATTGCCTTTTCCAATCTGTCAACTCCACAGCTGTTTCTGTTTTAGTCATTAGTGTTGTACTTAGGTCACTGTGTTGGTTTGGTCTCTTGTCTCATATTGTTTCAAGTAAAGGACTCTGTGTTTTACTTTTGGAAACAGTGTTTATTTGGGTTTAAACGCTGTTTAGTTCTTCATCTCTTTTGCATTTGTCTTCTGTTATTCTCCTCTACACCATAGATCATTACATTTATTGATAGAGATGTCTATATTTGTTTTTTAGTATTGTTATTTTTACTGCATTGTTGGAGTTGAAACTGGGGCACAAGATTTTCACTGCACATGCAATAACACGTGCTGTGTTTTGTATATGTGACAAATAAACTTAAAACTTGAAAGAGCACAATTCTACAAATAGCACATTGAAGTAATACCAATTACAGAATATCTAAAACTCATACTTTTATCTCCCACAGTCTGCATTCAGAATGATTGCAATATTAAAACACTTTGTGACACAAATAATAATAATGTCAACTGGAACACCTCAAGAACTGGTGAAATATATCAAACTGCTTCCAAATTGGATTAGGATAGAAAAATAAAGATTTTTAATTACTCTTATATACTGTCACTTGAATTAATCAAGTGTGCATGGAAAAACAAATATATTAAACCAACCTTTTTTGAAAATCAAATTGCATCAAAGCATTCTGGGAAATGTGGATGGTTTTGCATAAATGCTTGTAACACTCACAATTAACAGTCACAAGGGTTCATCTGAATAAACACTGCATAGTTAACACTGGAAAATAAACCCAGGACAATTTGCTGTGTAAAGTGGTGGGGAACAGGGCATGCAAAACCTTCCAAATTTCTAAAAAGTAAAGTGCAAAAAAACACTCTGTGGGGGACTGGAGTCAATCAGAGGAAAGATAGAGGACGACCTCTAGCTAAGGAAGGAGATGGACAAGACTGTCACCGTTACATGTGGAGACAGTGTGTCTATAAATGAACGTGTCTTTGCTCTATTTAGGAAGAGGACTCGGCGCAAAGGGGGGGTCAAACAGAGGGTCAAACCAGAGACTAGAGATGATGAAGGGCTTATTGTTTTCAGTGGGTGTGAGAATATATGCACCATTTTTGTTTTATTTAACTTTTTGGAACAGAAATGATATGGCTATTGGTTTTGTTTTGTTTGTGGAAGATTTTGAAAGCAGTAAAGCTTGTTACGTCGAAAGAAGTCTGGTCTGTGTATTAAGTCCTATCTCACTGTCGTTTGGGATGCAGTGTCTGAAATCCTTCTCAACTGGGGAATGATGCGGGCAGCTTGAAGAACAGCATGTCTAACATGGAGCAGGAAACAACAGAATCCTGCATACACGGGGATGCCAAACGGTAACCCACATTGCGAGTTTCCATGACAATGCCAGGGGGCTATTCGTTGTCCTCGTGTGGTTTGCCCTCTCTGGGTCCTCTTCGAAGCTTTATGGAGAATCGCAGAGAGGAGCAACGCTGCTCACAGTAAGAAGGCGTCACACCACGCTCCTATACAGCCCAGGTCCTGCCGGACTCAACAGACCTCCAGACAGGGTCAGACCCCAACTGAAGGGGGATTCCGGTTGTGCCTACGGAGCAGAACAAAGCTCCGGCTCATCCCCAGAAATGGAATGGTGATCCGGACCTGCGTTTGCACCACCTGTTCCGGGAGTCGAAGGGGCCTACACCTGGAGGGGCTTCGAGAGTCAAGAGCGGAAGGCAGTTTAGAGAGCTCTCCTCCTCAAAACAACCAATTGTGCCAACGATTGGCAGGCATATGATCAGGGAGAAGACCACAGAGCATCTCCTGAGGAGGTGTGCGAGGAGAGGAGCAGGCGCCATTTGGGGAGTTACCAAGAGAGCGTGTAAGGACGATGGACTAGACGGGGTGAGACTCACTAGGGCGAAGAAGAAGGACCTGGACTGGCTGGTGGCCCAGTTCCACTGGGTCTTCTTTACTTCCCCAGTTCACACATCCCTTCACTACCATCACAAAGCCCAGTAAGAAGGTCAGACTGAAGCCCTACCTGATACAGGAGGCCAGATGGGAGAAGGTCAGGAAGGAGATGGGGGAACTGTTGAAGATTCATAGAACCTGTGACTCGCCAGTGGTCTAGCCCAATCATTCTAGTCCTAAATCCAGATGGTTCCACTCTAATGTGACTTCAGAGGTCTCAACGCCATCTCCTGCTTTGATGCCTATTCCATGCCAAGGGTAGACGAGCTGATTGAGCGACTGAGCAAAGCTCAACGATTTGGTGGTCCATGGCGAGACATGGGAAGACCATCTACAGCAGCTTCCAGATTGGAGCGTATGGCTGACCACCAACACCAAGAACCGCCACCCGGAGCTGAATGAGTACCTGGGCTACACGATAGATAATGGGTTAATTAAGCCCCAGGCAGAAAAGACCCATGCATGAAAGTCCAGAGGGGGATGGCGTGTGGACCGGAAATGAAGATGGCCTTCGGACAGATGAAGTAAATCTCCTGTTCGGAGCCAGTCCTGAGGCCCCAGATTTCAAACCACTCTTCACGGTCCAGATTGACTTGTCTGCCACCGGACACGGTATGGTGTCCTCCTAAAGTGAGAGGGAAGGTGAACACCCAGGCCTATACATAAGCAGGAAGCTGTCGGACTGGGAGAAGAGGTATGCCACAATTGAAAGGAAAGCATTGGCAATCATGTGGACCCTGGAATACCTGCGATATTACCTCCGGCTGGTCAAGACCAACCAGAGGTGTCAAAAGTAAAAGTACTTTGCTGAGTTCACCCGTTTTGGGAATTCTCAAAATAAAACCCAAATTACCAGGTAATGGGAGTTTATTACTACCTATTTACCACAATTTTTCTTTGTTTTACGCTTTGTATGAATTTTATTAGATCACTGATCAGTTATGAACTGTCTTTACAAGTAATTTTGGTCTCAATTAGGAACTTCCCAAAAATTGTGAACTCAGCTGCACCCAGAAAAAGTACTTTTACTTTTGACACCTCTGAGGACCACGCACGTCTGTGGTGTATAGCAGGGAAGAAGAATGCAAACGGCAGACTAACACGGTGGTTCCTCTCCCTCCAGCTTTTCTCGTTTCAGGTGTCTATAGACCACGACAGAGCGACAGGAATGCAGATGCTCTGTCTCGACAAGGACACCTGCTCTCATCTGGGTTGTTCCTGGGGCGGGTGGGGTTGAGTCGAGGAGAAAGAGATCGAGGGCTGCCTCTAGCTGGGGAAGGAGATGGACAAGACTGTCACAGTACACGTAAGTGGAGACACCAGTGTTGATTAACAAACGTGTATTTGCTCTATTTCGGAGGCGTTCAACGATCTAATGGGCCCAGCTCACTACGATGGCATCGACGAGTTGAACTATTTCTTGTGTCCAGTCACACGAGTTGTGCTCTCATACTTCTAATCTTTCCCGATGGCAGAAAATACTGGGGTGGTGGGGGGTGACTATAAAAACAATAAGGGCTATCGCTTCTGTAATGAGCATTCATATCTCTTCAAAGATAATGAGTGGTGCACTGATTTCTGACCAATCAAGGCACAGTCTTGAATGCAACGCAAAACTCCCCAAAACACGCAAAATCTACTTCATCTAGCGTTACCCGTCAAAATTTCTGCCACTTTTGCTTAGAAGTAACAATGCCCTTAAGTTACTTTCTCCAATGCACATATAGTACTGCAGCATGGGTTCAAATCTTTCAGCCAAGAAGGGTTAAGGGTTTTCATGTCATCTCATAAAGATACAGCATCACTCTAAAAATTAGATTACAGTAGCTGCTTCAATCCATATTTAGAATCAAATTCGAGATAAAAAACATGTTGAAAATATTTTTACTGGTCTATAGGTTTTTCTCAGAATTACTAGCAGCCTATAAGACCCTGTCTTTTTGCATCAGACAACAGCACATTATATGAGGAATCACAAAGCATCTCTGGAACAATCTGCCATGTCTTGTGACTGATGCTGTGCATCCCTTATTCCAGCACAGCTCCAAGAGTCTGAGGCGAACATCCAAAAAACATATTTCCACACATGAAATTTCAAAAACATAATGTGAAAAATCAATACAATGGGTCTTTAAAGTAGGAGAAACAGCTGCTGCAGGGGCATAATATGTTGTATATTCTCCTCAGACACTCCCCGGAGCTCTGCTAGAAGGAGAAAGTCTGAGGAAAAGACAATGGCAAATGACGTCGGAGCTCTGTGATCCCTCATGTTAGGCACAGTGTGTGGGTGCGGCTGCCTGAGACAAGACAATAGGGCCTCGTGCAGATTGGAGAGCTCAGTCACAACCCACAATGCACAATCCAGATAGATTTCCTAAACTGGCCCTATTGCCTCATGGTCAATCAATCCCCTAATTTTTGATTGCCATGCAATCCTCCCTAATTACTAATGTGTGGAGAGCCACAGTACATCATTGTACATCAACCAGGTGGGTGCTACACATTGTTGGTTTTCTACTCACTTGTAAAATGCTTACACAACCTGGTACAAAGTCGCTGTATAAATAAATAATTATTTTTAATGAGGCCGGGAAAGGCCACGGTGAACACTAAACCTCTTTTCAAAGCATCAAATGTCCTCAACAATCCTCAATGTTTCCGGCTTTCATCCTGACTCTATACTATATACTGTAAATACCACCAAAACTAACAAACTAATCAAAGGAGTGGGCCATTTACAGAGCATATTATTGCAAGGATTAGCCATTACACCTGTACAGTCCATAGCTTTATAATTTCCAGCAGGGGGGGGGCTATGTCCTGCCGGGCCCTTAGATCCAGCCCGCGAGGGATATTGTTTTGTTTTTTCATTTTATCCAGTTTCTCCCCTCCCAATTGTTTTCCAATTTTTTCCACAAACAGTGGACAGTTGCCAAGGCGGTTGATTATTTTCACACTGCTCATCCAAAACAGAAGCCTTTAGTCAGATCATGCACGGGATGATTGCCACTCACAAACTATACTTCCGCAATAAAATGTTTACAGGCATCCGATGTGCACACAAGGAGTCACTGTAGAGCGATATGGCAAGGTAGATAATCTAAAGTATTCCAAATCTTGCTGTTTTAGTTTTTCCTCTCGTCATGGAAAACATTTTTTTAAATGTTTGCATATTTTTGTATGTATGTGCACATAAGTGTGTCGGTGGGGTGGGCGGGAGGGGAGTCATTTAATAAAATAACATTTCCTGTCCAAAATTATTTCACGCATAGCTATATATACAGTCGTATGCAAAAGTTTAGGCCCCCCATGATTTTAATTTATAAATAATTGGGTGTTTGAATCAGCAGTTTCATTTTGATCTATCAAATATCTGAAGGACACAGTAAATACTTCGGTGAAATGAGGTTAATTGGATTAACAGAAAATGTGCAATATGCATGAAAATGAAATTAGACGGGTGCATAAATTTGGGCACCCTTGTGATTTTATTGATTTGAATACCTGTAACTACCTAGCATTGATTAATTGGAACACACAATTGTTTTGGTGAGCTCATTAAGCCTTGAACTTCATAGACAGGTGCATCCAATCATGTGAAAAGGTACTTAAGGTGGCCAATTGTAAGTTGTTGTTCTCTTTGACTCTCCTCTGAGGAGTGGCAACATAGGGGCCTCAAAACAACTCTCAAATGGTTGGTCATGACAAGGGGCATTATGCATGGTGGCAAAAGAACACAGCGTTTCAAGACAAACACTTGCTACCCACAGTACAATATGTTGGAGGTTCCATCAGGCTGTGGGGCTGTGTGGCCAGTGCCAGTACTGGGAATCTTGTTAAAGTTGAGGGTTGCATGGATTACACTCAATATCAGCAGATACTTGAAAATAATGTAGAGGAATCAGTCACAAATTTGAAGTTACGCTGGGGCTGGATATTTCAACAAGACAACAACCCAAAACATTGCTCAAAATCTACTCAAGTACAATGTTCTGGAATGGCCATCCCAGTCCCCAGACCTGAATATCATTGAAAATCTGTGGGGTGATTTGAAGCAGGCTGTCCATGCTCGGCAACCATCAAACCTAACTGAACTGGAGATGCTGTGCAAGGAGGAATGGTCCAAAATACCTTCATCCAGAATCCAGACACTCATTACAGGCTAAAGGAAGCGGCTAAAGGAGGCTCAACTAAATTGATGTGAAATATCTGTTGGGGTGCCCAAATTTATGCACCTATCTAATTTCATTTTGATGCTTATTGCACATTTTCTATTCATCCAATAAATCTAATTTCACTACTGAAATATTACTTTGTCCTTCAGTTATTTGATAGACCAAAATGAAATTGCTGATCCAAACACCCAATATAAAAAAAATCAAGGAAATTGTCATGGGTGCCTAAACTTTTGCATATGACTGTATATGCGGTCCTTCACTTGGTTTCAAAATGGCAGTGTGGCCCTCAAGCTAAAATTACTGCCCAGCCCTGCTTTACAGACTAATGTAATCAGTGTACTGGCTGTATTAAGACAGGATGTTCAATACACCATAATTTATCAATATAAATCCTGAGAGTCTAGTTACAAAGCAGTCATTCTAAGTATGCTGTGTGATCTAAATATCAGCCTGAAAAGTTGCTCATAAACCAGGAGACACTGGGGACCCAGCTCGTTTGCCAGATTGCCAGGTTGGGACTCCATCCAAGGTCTCATCTTTAAAACATCTCTCTAGCTTCTGTTTCATAACATGTTCAAATTAAACCCACAACAAGGGCATAGTATGAATATTCAGATTAGGACTTATTTAGCTCAAGGCCAGATTGAAAGTGTTTTAACATTGCCTGCTCTGGGATTTGACCTCGTAACCTTTTGATTTGTGATCAGATAATTGAACTGCTAGGCTGCATGTACCCTGCTACTGTAAATATATTTTGAAGTCTCTCTCTGCCTCAAAGCCTCAGCCCACATCCAGAGCTAAACCGTTGTGCGAAGATCCCCCTGCTTTGCTGGTATCTTTATATATGTATCTATATATTTATCTATATATTTGTGTACAGTATAGTCTGTTGTTCTCGCAGCCTCCTCATTAATAGACCAGTTTTCCAGCAGTAGACACAACCCACACCATTCCCTCATATTCGTGTTATAGAAGTTACGGAAAAAACAAGACCTTAGCAGGCAAACACACACCGGCTCATCAATGCACACACACGAAATACATCTGTGCCCTGCTGATTCTACCACAGACAGTGTTTTGATTTCAAACTCTTTCCCTAATTATCGCGCACATCAGTCAGCTGAAACATAATGGGATGCAGCACGACGGGAGGTGCCTCTGAATCCCCCTGCTCCCGAGAGAACATAAATTAAACTTCACTTCCCAATTAAGGTTGCATGCAGAGTCGTAAGTTAGAGAAGGAGAACCCCACGCAATCTGGCTGGGGGGGGCGGCGAATTGGGAGTTTTGTCAAGTTGCAAACGAGAGGTTGTTAGAGTAGACGAAAACGGTAATCCACAGTAAGTGTCGTCCGGATGGAGTCCGTGGATTCCAGGTGGACAGACGAAGGATAGATGACGGATAGGAGGGACATACTTCCTGGAGTTTGATTGACATGAATTTAAGCCTATAATATACTCCACAGTAACAGAATCCAGATTTCAATTCGCAAGAGTTCTGAGAGGAGCCTGTGAGGTGTTTAGAAGCTGTCAGTCAAACAAACCCACTTGGCCATGCAAAAATAAGCCTCGTTTTGGCAACCAACCATGCATCTCTTAGGGAGAACCATAGAAATAGAATGGACTCTATTCTATTTCATTCTATTTCTATGGGGAGAGCACAAGGCAAGGGAGCTCTGCAAACAGAGATACTTCTATGAGAGGTAGCAGTGCACTCATCATAGACAGAAGACCCTGCAGGCCGTAAGAAATGCCACTTTAACTACAGTAAATGGGAGCAGAATCGATGCAGTCAGAAGCTAAACAAGGTCCAGTGGGGGGAGGGGGGGGGTATAGAAAGATGGCAGCCCATAAAATGGATAGACAGAAACCCTCTCCACAAAACATAACACCTCCCTGTGGAATTACTGGATATACTCTAATCCCTACCTCACTAAAACAGTTACAATGAACATGCTCTTCTTTAAATGAAACCCATACTCTATATAGACTGTCTTTCAAATAATTTGATTGCGTATAGACACAACAAGGAAAATAATATTTACTTGATTTCCTCCCGAAGCATTAGAGCTACTTGGTGTGAGACTTCATATTGCTGTTAACAATTCCTACATTAGACTCTGGGGATCCTTAAATCCTTGTCTGTCTGTCTTTGGAACAGGCAGTGAAAATAACACCATGAATCATCTGGAGCCGAAACGTTGCTTTAATTAAGCTATCCATAAAAAATAAATCCATAAAAACCAAGAAAATGTACTGGCAAAAAATGTACTGACAGTTCCTTCAAAATGATAACAGAAATGAATGTGTAAACACAGTGATTGTGTGTTAATAGACAGAAACTTTCCCTTTGAAGTAATTATTTCTGTCTAGTAATAGACAATCACTGTGTTTATACATTGCATTATCTGTTATTACTGTCAGTAATATAACTGAAATTGTACTGGCAGAAATTACCAGTACTTTTCTGTCGTTTTTTCTTCACAACTATAAAACAACACATGATTTTATTAAAACATAATGCCATTTGACATTTGAGAATCGAGCGAGCCAGTCAACCATTATATTTAAAAAGACAATCCTGTCGTATAGCTACAGATAGACTTTATGTATAGTCTGTAGCAATGGTTTTTCCCAATTCATTTTATGAATTGTGCTGTATATTTGCGAGTGATGCACGTGTGAGTAAGGTACATAGAAGAGAGGTACAGTACTCTGCACAAGTCTTAGGCACCCTGGATTTATTTATTGTTTTCCACTTTTCTCTACTATAAATTGGTCATGTCTTATTCTTCCTGATTGCCTTGCTGGCAACTACTCAGCAGGTAATGGATGGTTGAGCCCATACAGAAATCTAATATATGGCCATATATATAAAACACAACATAGATTTAAATATATATTACCATACATGTTAATTACATATGTAAATGTGACATCCCATATGGAAATCTAATATATGGCCATATATATAAAACACAACATATATTTAAATATATATTACCATATATGTTAATTACATATGTAAATGTGACATCCCATATGGAAATCTAATATATGGCCATATATATAAAACACAACATATATTTAAATATATATTACCATATATGTTAATTACATATGTAAATGTGACAACCCATATGGAAATCTAATATATGGCCATATATATAAAACACAACATATATTTAAATATATATTACCATATATGTTAATTACATATATAAATGTGACATCCCATATGGAAATCTAATATATAGCCATATATATAAAACACAACATATATTTAAATATATATTACCATATATGTTAATTACATATGTAAATGTGACATCCCATATGGAAATCTAATATATAGCCATATATATAAAACACAACATATATTTAAATATATATTACCATATATGTTAATTACATATGTAAATGTGACATCCCATATGGAAATCAACTATATGCCCATATGCTAATTGTTAACTGACATAAAGCAAGAAAAAACATAGTAGTATTTCTAGATAATTTATTTAAATACTCTCATTTCCAGTCGTATGCAAAAGTTTAGGAATCCCTGACAATTTTCATGACTTTCATTTATAAATAATTGGGCGTTTAGATCAGCCATTTCATTTTGATCTATCAAATAAATGAAAGACGTAGTAATATTTCAGTAGTGAAATTAGGTTTATTGAATGAACAGTAAATGTGCAATATGCATCAAAATGAAATTAGACAGTTGCATAAATTTGGGCACCCCAACAGAAATATCACATCAATATTTAGTTGAGCCTCCTTTAGCAGAAATAACAGCCTCTTTTATACAGGTAACAATCTGACATTAGAAGCACTCCTTTAAAGGCAGTGCTACTAATCTCAGCTCGTAACCTGTATATGAGTCACCTGGGAGCCAGAAATCTTGCTGATTAAGAGGGGATCAAATACTTATTTTTACTCATTGTAATGCAAATCAATTAATAACTTTTTTGAAATGCATTTCTCTGGATTTTTTGTTGTTATTCTGTCTCCCACTGTTCAAATTAACCTACCATTAAAATGATAGACTGATCATATCTTTGTCAATGGGCAAATGTACAAAATCAGCAGGGGATCAAATAATGTTTTCCCTCACTGTATACGCAAAGAGAACACAAACATATACGCGATAAGCAAAGACAACATAAAACATATATGCACTAAGCAAAGACAACACAAAATATATACGCAATAAGCAAAGACAACACAAAATATATACGCAATAAGCAAAGACAACACAAAATATATACACAATAAGCAAAGACAACACAAAAAATACACTGAATAAGCAAAGACAACACAAAACATATACGCAATAAGTATGTGCAATGATCTGACTAAAGGATTCAGTGTTGGATTCGCAGTGCAAAAACAATCGTCTGCTGGGAGAATGTGTATGTATGTATGTATGTATGTATGTATGTATGTATGTATGTATGTATGTGTGTATGTGTGTATGTGTGT
>JACXGM010029837.1:0-13513 GCA_016801145.1 Umbra pygmaea
ATACGACAAGCAGCTTCCATTCAGTAACATGTTAACATACGACAAGCAGCTTCCATTCAGTTACCATATGACATACACTTTCAGGAAACCTCCTGGTGGTGGGCCACCCCCCTAAAGCATCATGTCCAAGTACTTGAGGCACTTCACCGCCGTGGGTGATGACCACAAAGCAGCGTGCTGGCACACCGAAATGCTGCATGAGACATCTGAGGACCTAGCACCTGCCTCAGGAGAGCTTCCTCGAGGGGGAATCACCTTTAGAGACTCCCTGAAAAAACTCTACGCCTCAGACCGATTCCAGGTATCTTACATGAGTGGAGAAGGCGTTATTTGTTCCATTAATCCAACCACCTGCAGACATTTTAAAATTAATATTTTCTTAGTTGGTCTGTAATGATGTTAAGGGTGGGCGGTATGAACCGCTATGAACCTGAATACTGGTGTAACCTTGTGCCATGATATGAATTTTGGCATATGGCTAAATATCACAAAAATGTACCATTTGGACTATGCGACATTTCAAAATTTTATTGAAGACTCTGTATTCCTTTTTATTTTTTATTTTGAATAGTACAGACTTGTAAATAACATGTTGGTCCAGCTAATTGTTGAGTAATTATAAGTTACATTTTTATTGAATCATGCAGAAGATATTTCCACCCTTTTTAAGTATTTTCATCTCAATCCTGTCCATTTGTTCTGTGAAATTATAAAGAAATAACAGATTTTATACAGAACTGCATATATAGATTGCATCGTAGCTTCTAAATTTAATATGTATTAATGATGGGTTTCTCATTTTGTGGTCTTGCTCAGGGTAGACCAAGGCATAACAGGGTGGACCACTACAGTATAACAGGGGGACAGAACATAAATGAAACCCTGAAAACTGAAGACATGTACATTATCCTTCACAGATATTGGGACAGTAAAATCAAATTTGCTATATTTGCTATACACTAAAGCAGTGGTCCTCAAACCCTTCCATGGAGGGCCTAGTGTATGCAGGTTTTCACTTTTACCTTGTACAAGTCTGATGGAGTAGCTCACTAATTGGTTAGGCTCTCCCCTCACCTGGCAGTCTAGGTCCTAATTATGCTCTAAATGAAGGGAAAGTCCAAAAATTAGCATACACTAGGCCCTCCATGGAAGGGTTTGAGGACCACTGCACTAAAGGAATATGCAAATGAAATTTAATGATGAATATGAGCCAAGAATAGGCTACAGACTGTCACTACCAAATAAGAATAATAGCACATTAAGTTCCATCCCCATTTTATGTAAACAGGTATTGGGACAATTTAACCTTCAGTGCCTATAGAAAATTACATTTCCAACAATTCTGAACAATTATGAAAATGTAATTGGTAAAATACCTGTTTAGATAAGTGCAGCTTCTTAGAGTAACAATTATAAACTTGCACAGGTACAACCAGTCACTTCCTTGATCACACACCCTGTGTCCCCCACCTGACATCAATTGTAGTGGTTTTGATGACTTCTTAAGAAAACCAGCTGTTCCATTATGAGTCCAGTACTAGTAGTACATAGCAATGCACAGAATACACTATGGTTGAAAGTTTTGGAAAGGAACAAGTTAGGAGAAGGACACAAATAGATTTCAAAGGCTTTAACCATCCCTCTGAGTACCAGTCAGAGCATTATTAAGAAGTGGAAATCGTGTGGCACCAACACCTTGCCTAGGTTGGGCCGTCCTTAAAAAACTGGATGACCGAGCCAGGAGTACATTGATCAGAAAAGCTACAAAGAGGCCAATGGCAACTTTAAAGGACTTACACATCATTATGACTGAGATTGTTCAGTCTGAAAAAGGGCCACACAGTGTCTCATTTGTGCTTTGCAAAAAAACACTTGGAATCTTCTAATGCCATATGGCAAATGGTTTTGGGGTCAGATGAGATGAAGACTGAACTTCTTGGACTGAACTGCAAGCATTATGTTTGGTGAACCAAACACAGCACACGACCCAAAACACACCATACCTACTGTGATGCATGGTGGTGTCAAAATTATGTTGTGGGGGTGTTTCTCTTCAGCGGAGACTGGGCAATTGGTCAGGATGGAAGGGAAAATGGATGTTGTAAAATACACACAAATTCTTAAGCTAGCTAATTGTTTTTGTTTTACCTAATTTTTTATCCAAGTTTTAACTATACTGCTATGCTAATGAGTTCCTTTATACTTGATTTTATGGAACTATTAACTCCCAAAGGGGAAGAGGTGGACATTTACTTGAGTAAAAGTATTTTTCTGAGTAACTCTGAGATCACAAGTTTTGGGAAGTCCCTACTCAAGACCAAATTGATCAGGTAAAGGGAGTTCATATCTTAACAGTAACCTATAAAACAAATAGAAAGAGTAAAGGAAATAACAATCCTGGTCACCGGAAAGATGTGAACTCCTTTTACCTGATCAATTTGGTCTTAAGTAGTGACTTCCCAAAACTTCCCAAAGTAAACTTTTACTCATTACTTTGTGCACCTCTGCAAAGGGGCGATGTATGGAAGTATTATCATAGTAATTAACAGTGTAATAATCAATACTATGAGTAATAATTTTTATACCTTGTGCAAAAGTAGCCTTATGCAATTAAAATAATGTAGCAATGATATCAGACAAAGAATCCCACACATGGTATTGAGGTTTCCTGTATAATTAATACAGAATCTCTGTTCAATGATCAACATTTAGTCAGGATTATAATTTACTAAATACTTTAAAATGTCTAAAAGAGTTTTATTATGTTTTTATACTCTATACTATTTGGTCGTTTTAAAAAGCTATTGACCATGTAGAAATTTTGCAGCAAAGACCAAGTTATTCTAGATTTGTGACAATGACTATCCATAGTAAATGAAGATTTTCTCCCTTGTAAGATGTGTCTGACAGGGTGTTAATTAACTCAGGAAACAGGATGTCTTTAGAAAGGCAATCAATGTAAATTTAAGCTTGGGTAACCAAATGGAGACAAAGGCTAGATGTTTACCATAGCCTGTGATGCCTGCAGAAAAGTGTTTATGCAACGTTTTGCCCAGAGGAAGGGGGCCAACCTATAGAAAATCAGAGACATACTCGCACCTGGTTAAGGCTTGTTAACTCACTAGTTATTTTAAATAACTATTTATATTAAATTGAATAATACATGGGAACAGCTGTAAAAAAAAGACCCTAAACACACTGCCAAAAAAACTATGCAGTGGAAGAATGGGTAAATATTCCTGAATCTAGGTGCGCGAAATGAATAGAGACATATCCAAAACAGACTGATGGCTGAAAAAGGTCCCTTTACAAAGTATTACGTCATGGAACTGATCACTTTTCCGACTCTGATTCTAGTTTTATTTATTTTTTACACTTCCAAACTGTTGCCTTTTTATGACCAGTTACTTCATAACTCCATAAATCATTGTCAATATCTTGTATAACTTCAATCTTGCTGCAAAATTGTTTGAGGTCTACAGTTTTAAAGAAAGACCAAACAATACAAAGTAATATTTAAAAACATATAACAATCATTTCTATGCATTCTAAGAAAAGGATATCTAGCTGACTTGTCACACAATCCATGTAAAGACTGTAAAGCTTCAACTTATTGGTTATTGTTCTGTTAACTATCATTACAAGGAAACATCTCCCACAGAAGTTACATACATACTTTTTTATTTGTCATTTTAGACAAGGGATCCTAAGTGCAGATAACCACAGTATTACAGGGTGGACAATGACTGAGGAAAAAGTCACTATTCTTCTAAAAAATGTATTGAAAAAAGACAACATTCTATAACAATTAAGACAAAGAGGAAATATTTTGTAAAATGTAGCATTAACTTGCTAATTATTCTACATGAAGTCCAGTGAGCAGCACTTGCGACATTGCAAAGTTGCCTCCCTCCACTGAAATAAAACAAAAAAAATAATTTTATTATGATGAAAGCATAGACATAAAAGGATCCTTCACAAATTTAAAAGCTAAAGTCTGTGATTTTCTTAATTGCTAAATTAATTTTTAGGCCCCCCATTTTAGTCTGGATTTGTAGTATATTGTTTATATATATATATGCACAATCTAAGTAGAATCATCGTCTTACTGTATATTCTTGAAACCCGACTGTGTTTTTCACTGCTATTGCAGGCATTCCCTTACCAAGCCTCAGGCAGGGAATCCCTAACAAATGTGTGACAACTCAGTTTGCTAAAGTGGAGGAAGTACCATTAACAGAGCTGTCAATCAAACCAGAGCTATACGGTGATGAACCTAAACAATTTAGACCAGTTTTTAGCCTGACAGCGCCTACCTTATATTTACATTTTGTAGAACCCATAGCCCTAAACAGACATAAATATCACCTAATATCACAGAAGGCATCTACTACTAGGATATATTGTTATGACATGTAGATGTATACAGTCTGTGCTTAACATTTTTAGCAAAGAATGAAACTAGAGGCAAATTGCTAAACACTGCAAGCATGATGCTTGCTAATAAATCAAAGTCAACAAAAGAGCATAGGCAAATTTTGAGTAAGCTAGGTAAAGTGGGCTGGGGTCATTTTAAACTACATTCTTAAGCAAAAGTGTCACAACCAAGAGCAAAACTGTACCTTGTTCAATGCTCTCTGACTATAGTCTGGAAACGCCTCATGAATAAGATTTGTTATCTCTGCTGCATAAACGTCTAGGATCTCATCTAGTTCCTGTGGTCGAGT
Organism: Umbra pygmaea; assembly: GCA_016801145.1. Taxonomy (NCBI): domain Eukaryota; kingdom Metazoa; phylum Chordata; class Actinopteri; order Esociformes; family Umbridae; genus Umbra; species Umbra pygmaea. The sequence continues at coordinate 4,728 of JACXGM010029837.1, forward strand.
CAAGCATTCCATGAGCTGTTTCTGTCCAAATGCATCCTTAAGATTCGCTTTAAAGGATCACACCAGACCCCTAACAGCTCAAAAATATTGTGCCAGTCATGTTTTTATGACACGACAGTCATTAAATACACCTTTTCAGCGCATTCGGTATTTCCGAACACGGCTAATGTAATTGTCCTGAATTTTGCACAGTGATGTCATCACAACATTTTTGAAACTACAAATAGAGGCATTCCCTTGATTTCTTGACCTTTATTTGCCCAGTTTCATACTCCAATTGACATAATTCAAAGAATACTCAATTCAAAACTTACAATTTATAGCTTAGAAAATGTTGCGGTGAAGTCACTATAGGAATTTCCGGACATTTACGGTGGCCGGGTTGAGAATTACCGAACGCGCCGTAGGGTTTTTAGTAACTGTTGTCACCTGGTAAGTGAGACGCACATCAAGATGTTGGGTCTGGGAACTCACCATTGGCCGTGCTCAATCCGAGGGCGTGATAAAGGGTTGTCTTTCAAATTCCCTATGCACGCAAAAGGATAGCGCTACAACCAACCAGAGCAACGAAGTGTCCGTTCGGCAAAACTCTGAACACACCTTCCTTTTGTAAGAATGACTTCAGTGCCGTTCTTTGTTATTTTCTTAAAGAAAAGATTAACTCCAAGTCTACCAGAGTCACGGCCAAAGCCGATTCGAAAGACCGCTGTTCGCCAGCAGCAGCAACCATTTCTTTCTTTTCCCGTAATTACGTCAAGCCCGCCCACACGACTCTATACACTTTGCGAATGGCCTGACCAGAATTTGGTTTTTCCAGCTTGCAAGTCAACGGAGAGTTGCTAGACTGACTCTAGCTGCAAATTATATTTGCTGCCGCTAGGGTGCTTCTAGATTTCTAGGCAAGTCAAAAATATGACCGGCACAACGATTTTGCACTGTTTAGGGCTCTGGATTTATCTGCAACATAGTCTGATTTTGTTCCACAGCAGGCAGACTGTCCCACAGCAAAAATGCCACCTTAGACAGTCCCATTTGTAAAATCCAATTCATATGAATAGTCATTCTGCTCACTACACGTAAGACGTTTGACTGCTACCTCATACACTAGCCCAGCTCATAAAGGTGTGTTTGCTATCCTACAAACGGCGGTGGCAGTTCAATCTGCATTGAAACATTATTTTATCTTTCCCTATGGGACAATTTGAAAGAATTGTTGTCACCTTGCCAGATTTTTCAATTTTCTTCTGAACTCTACGCCCTATCAACATGTCCTATACTTCCCACAGCTAGCAAGGGATGTGGGAAGTGGGGGGGCTGAGTGTGCTGCGGGCACCCCCTGCTTTTCCTGTGTTGTTTAACTGCAATGGCAAATAAAAATATATATTATTAAAATGTTTTTATTCTGGAATATTTGGGGTTTCATTTTTGCAAGACTATGAGCACATAGGGTGGAGATTTTATTTTTATTTTTAATTTACTTATTTTTAATGTGTATTAGCCAACCCAGGCACGTGCACAGGTAGACTTCAGTGGGGCTTGAGCCCCTGCCCTTATCCCCTCAAACTCAAGTGCCCTCTTGGCTGGTGTTACTTAAAATGTCAATAGCACCTTTGGAAATATATTTACTGAGAAAAATGGTGATGTGTTCAATACCTATTTCACCCGCTATATATATAAATAATACTATACAATTGTTATACAATCGTTCTCTAAAATGTACTTGTCAAATATTTAAGGGCCGTCCTCCACCCCATCTAATAACATTTATTATTACAACGTGGACTTCACTTGAGGCCACGAAAGATAAAAATGATTTGTTGACCATTGTAAGGTGCTCAGCACTGCTTGACATCCATCCACTTGTTTTCAGACACACATTACCTTTTAGCTTGCCTATTATACTGTTCAACTTTTAACTTTGATCTACAATGTGTGCTAACATACAATATATTATGTAATCAACGGCAGAAGTTAGGCCGCATTTACAAACCGATAAATTTCAGAAAGACCCCCAAGTTTACACACTACAATTGTGTCTAGTCGCGAGCTGTGCTCGAGCAGACTCAAATGTTGCTGAAATCTATTGGATTGTAAACATTGTCTTTGTTTGCGTTGTGCAGAAAGCATTGCTGTGTACTTCATCACACTGAAAATGAAGAATTAAGTGGGATTTCCGCAGCTGATCTGGGTTGTTATCTTTATTAACTAGCTCTAGTGAGCTTTTAAGTTGTAACATACATCATTTTAAAGCTTAAAACCCGATCTAGACATTAATGTATACAAGTCTAAATGTATGATTTGTGGTGAAAGTGAAAAAACTATGAAATTGCAAGATACACAGGATAGCTAGCCAGCAGTCAATCCCTGGCTTCTCCAGAATAAGATTATTCCATATGCTACAAACTATTGTTTAGCTGTCTAAATAATGTGTGTTAATGATCCCTGCCTTTGTCTTGCCTCCTCTGCAGAAAGTGCTGACTCTAGGGAGATTTTTTTTGTGATATTTTTTTTTCAAGGCAGTTGAAGGTCTTCTCAAACTTTCACACACTTCCAATTCCCATGCAGCTAAGGATCTCCCAAGAACATTAATAAAAAAAATTGCCTAAGCCTACCTAAATGTGCATGCGCGAGCAGTGCGCGATGGTCGAATGACAACGAGATTAACCTCGTAGGGATAACCCCCTGATTGTCAAATTCCGCCAAAAAACATACCCAAAGTTAACCACTGGATCTGAAGCAAGGAGATACATATGGTTGATATTTTTGTCAAAGTATGGAAATGTACAGTGTTGGGTATAGTTACTTTTAGGAGTACTTTTTAGTTACTTGATGAGTTCACAATTTTGTCTTAATTAGGGACTTCCCAAAACTTATCAGGTAAATGGAGTTAATTTCTTTACAGTGACCTATAAAACAAATAGAAAGAGTAAAGAACATATCAATCATGGTCACCAGTAAGATATGAACTCCATTTACCTGATCATTTTATCTCAAATAGGCACTTCCCAAAACTTGTGAACTCATCAAGTAATTAAAAAGTACTCCTAAAAGTAACTATACCCAACACTGTAATATATTGAGATAGGGTCCTGGACACACTTCTCATCATGTCCCCCAAAAGAAGACAACATTTTTCAAAAATTTCAAATGATAGTCAACGGTCAAGGAGCTGTTGTCCAAATTAGTCAAAAAAACATGTTATGGTTTCTATTCTTACAAAACACACATTCATAAAAATGGCATGAAATGGTTACAAAAAAGTTTTTTATTGTTACATACAGTACACAGACCCATCTCTGCGTGGAGAGCTTGCATTCAATCAATGCGTGCAGGGTATGCATGCTTGTAGTTTGTATTTTTTGGCTTACAAGAATCAAAAACATGATATAGGTTCTATTCTTACAAAACACACATTCATACAAATTAATGTTTTTACAAAAAAGTTTTTATTTTGACACAACAACTAATCTAAAACAGAAATTCACCTCTTCATACACGGACCCGTCCTTCCGTGCGTGCAGACACAACAAAAAGTAATGTTAGAGTTTTTGAACAAGAATATGGCCGTTTTCTGATTGTTCTCACCTCAGCTCCGCGAGACGAAATAGACATGCCCTTTCAATAATCTCTCATTTATTGTCAGAAATATAATGTTTTCAAAAGCATCACTTTCATCAAATTTTATGTGACATATTTCCAGTAGGCAACGGACAACAAGCAGGCACATCCAGACACAAACGAGCAAGCTAATGTGCTGGAGCTGAGCTCCGGAGAGCCCCGCCCCAATTTAACCACTGGTTATACTGTATGACAGCAGATGTCTGACATAATATTCAGCACTTAAAATAACATCTCAATTCTAAATCAAATATTTAGACTAGCCTATCAGTTAAAACTAAAATAAAATGTGTTAAAAGATCATAGGACTACTTGCAGCACACTGCTTTCAGGAAGCTCACAAAAACAGTATGATCAGACTGGCCAGGAATATTTCAAATGACTCCTCACATGTTTTGCACAGAGAATATTAGCTCCTGATATTATATATATATCTGCCCCTCCTACCCAAACTCGGGATTATTGGTAAAACTTGTTCATCTGAACAGAACACTCGCCACAATTTTTGTTTCTCTACTCCTGAATGTGCAAAAAATAGCATTCTTACCAGACTTTGAGGTTCTTCCGTCTTTTCACTGGATGAAAATTTACAAAAACTAGCATATGCTGAGCTTGTATATGGAAAGTAATTTGAGTCAAAAATCGTTTATCAAATATAATGACATAAAATCACTTGTGGGGCGGCCCTGGGGTTGTACTCTGTCCCCCCTAATTGAGAATATAAAAAATGTATCGGTTTCTACTCCAACTCCATTTAGATTTGCAGGTAAACAGGAAGGTTACCTCTTTTTCTGCTGTAGATTTTCTTTTTTTAAATTCCCTTATCAGTTGCTTAGCGAGAGCATATCTACTAACAACAATGCTACAGGGAAGACTATAACATTAGCTAATTTTCCCAGTGCCACTTGTGATTAGATGACAAATACGACCAAGCTACACCTGCCAATTAAAATGGAATTGTGTTTGTAATGGAAAACCAATAAGAAAATATCTGTTGAATGGTTACAGATCATCAGAAATATTATTAGTTGTCACATCTCTACTTGTTGTTCACTGTATCTACTTTTCCAATCTAACACTTTCCAGTATATCTTGCTGCTAGAAGAACACTAATCTAAATAGTTATTCCTACAAATTGAATTCAGTCCTGCAATTTAAAAGTTGTTAAAATGCTGTTAATTCCACTTAATCTAAAATGAATATATAATAAATTATATAACATACAATGTATCATGATATTCATATTTCTTCATATCTTGCAAAGGGTTGGATTGAGGTCTTTAACGTGGTGTCAGTATTGATTTTAGGTTAAATAATTCTGAAATTCATGTCAGGTCATGCATACAGCTGTTTAATATATAAACAAAATGAAAATTGCATTACTGCATTGGTAGTCTGTATCAGCAGATACTGTATAGTTCTGTACTCTGATGGTGACATCAGGTAGTGAGGTTGATTCTTTGGAGCGGTGGTAGTTCTGCACAATATATTGTGATATTATGGTGTTATCGCCCAAGCATTGGAAAATACAGCAATATGAATTGTGGTTCATATCGCCCACCACTAACTGATGTTGGGTTGTTCTTTGGTTTGGATTGTGATACTGATAGTGTATTGTTTGTTGAGTGTTTGCTTCTGGTTTAGGTAGCTGTGGTCTGCCTTGTCATCCTGGATGCAATCTTTGTGCTAGGTGAGCTACTGATCGACCTTTCAATCATCAAGTTGGAGAATGGACATGTTGCGCCTCAGGTGAGAGATATGAGTTTGACTATAGCAACAATTGGACTATTTGTAATGCAACAAATATTTGACTGTAAGAAACATATGACCCAACTGAACTGTCTTACAACAACTTCCCTGACCTGTTATCTTTCCCAGGTTTTCCACTACCTGAGCCTGTCCCTCCTCACCTTCTTCATGGTGGAGCTTGCAGGGAAGCTCTTTGCGTTCCGCCTTGAGTTTTTCCATCACAAGTTTGAGGTGTTTGACGGGGTGGTTGTCATCGTGTCCTTCATCCTGGACATTGTGTACATCGCCAGTGAAGATTCCTTTGACGCCATGGGGCTTCTGATCTTACTGAGGCTGTGGAGAGTGGCCAGGATCATCAACGGTAAGCGATCCCCCACTGGTCAGGTCGGCCCACTTTTCCAGTCTATTAAGAAAATCCATGAGGAATCACAATAACTGGGCAGGCCATTAACATCATTTCCATTGTGAACTATTCTTGAAAGTTATCCAGTGCACGCCTCAATAATCCAAATCTTAATGTGAATTAATGGGGTGGGCATGTTTTCTCCCATCACTCAGGAATCCTGTTATCTGTGAAGTCTAGGGCAGATCACAAAGTTCACAAGCTGGAGGAGACCAATGGTCACCTTGTCCAGCAAGTAAATGACCTACAAGAGCAAAACAGAAAGAAGGTGAGTTGACCAGCCCCCTACCTTTCAAGGCTTCTCTATTTTATTCATTCAGCAAAATTTCCCTTTCCACAGCACTGTACTTTAAGCCAATAATCTCAAACTCACCCGTCAATGTTTTTGCCCTCTTTAGGAAGAAGAGATCTGTAAACTACATGCTATCCTCCAACAAAATGCCTAATGCTGGATGATGAACGTGGTGTTTTCATTACCTACTTATATGCTTGAAAAAAATCAATGAACATTTATTCTGATAGTATTCACCATTCTTACATCTTCTGTGTTAGTAATTCTGCCAGGACAGGAACTTACTCTTACTAGATCCTAACCTGGTCTCCGATCTATTAGTTGCCACTGTCCAGATCCTCAACTGGTCTACGATCTGTTAGTTTCCACTGTCCAGATCCTCACCTGGTCTACGATCTGTTCACTGTCCTGATGATACCACAAACAGGCACGATTAAATAGATTCTACATCACTAGATCAGTTTTTATCTGCTTGTCTAAGATCATTTTAGAAGGTGATTATTTTTCATTGATTAACATGATTCATGTCATATGCCAGTCACGCTTTGTACATATTCATCATCAGATTGTATTTGTTTTGGATGGATTTATATGGTCTTCAAGCAAATTAGTAAGTTGTCAGCTAATGTGTTGAATTTTTTTGCATACTGTTTCTGAATAACTGATATATATACAAAAAACTAGTATCCCAATGTATTATAAAAAGTTATTTTATTTAAAAAATCAAAGGAAAAAATCTCCACCAAGCTTTTGACCTGAACACTGTAAACAAATAAAAGCTTAGTGTTTGTGAACAGCAAAGAACAATCGGTGCAATATGATGTTTTTACTTTTGTACCAGGAGACTGAATTGAAGAAAATAGTGCACCTCTAAGAAGGAACCAATCTTGAGGATTAGAACATAAGGACTTCCCAAATGTGTGCAACACCTTCCCAGTGTCCACTCCCCCTCTCATTGGACTGACACCTAAAACCCGCCATAAAACACGTTAGGAGGGTGTTACTCACAGGATTCATGGCCCTGGCCAGAGATCTGGATGATCGATTACTGTATATTGGTCCATCTCTTAGATGCATGTGTAAGGAAGGACATATCAATGCAGCTAATATTCAATCAAACAAAGTTTTATAATGTCTAGAGACTGTTTTATTACAGGGCATATAATTGCCCTGAAGTGCTAATCATGTAAAGTGGAGAGTGTGTACTCCATTATATTATCAACATGTAGCAATAAATAAAGCTGCAGTAGGTAAAACGGATAAATAAATTGAAATGTGAGAAACAGCGCCCCCTATTCCGCCCTCTTCTCCCACAGCCAGAGCTTGATTGACAGCTGGGACTCTCACCTAAACACATGTACGCGCTGCCGGTCGATGCAGTTTATCAGTGTATACTATTCTGTCTGGTGTATACAGGAAGCGAAGCGAACATTTTTCTACACAGACTCAGATATATTTAATGGACACACCACGGTAACAAATGTTAGCTAATTCAATGTATTGTTTTTGTTCTATTTTATGTACATTGTCAAACAGGGCCGTGCACAGACCTTTTCAGGGCACGTGTCGAAACTGGAAAAAGGGCACCCCCTCCTTATATATATATATATATATATATACTCACTATTCATAACAGCCATAATAATAGTATAGATATACAGGGTTTCAGGGCATCATTCAACCTAATTATAACAGCAACCTTCTGTTAGCCATGTGCTTGAAGATGTTTATTACTGATCCACTGGTCTCTTATTCACTACACTTTCCCTAAAATAAGCCATCAATAAAAAATATATAATAGTGTGAAAAGTACAGTTGCAGTGAAAAGCATATTAGAATGATTTCTGAATGATCACGTGACACTGAAGAATACTTAACTGGAGCAATAATGCAGAAAATTCAGCTTTGATCACAGAAATAAATTACTTTTTAAAATATATTCAAATAGAAAACAGTTATTTTAAATTGTAAAATTATTTCACCATAATATTGTTTTTGCTGTTGGATCAAAAAAAGAATTACATTGTTCAATATAAAATATAAAGATTTCACAGTGATCTGATTCTGTAATGTGTTTTTACTACTACAACATTACTGTACAACATTTATACATGTGAAGACGAGCCGACAGTACAGAATATTAAACTGTAAATAGAAAAATTAGCTAGACTAGAAAGCTAATACGTGCATATTAACAGCCTTGAATTAACCATTATTTAATATTATTACCATAATATGATTAAATGTTTATAAATTAAGCGTATCAGCCATCACAAATCAAAAAAGAAATATATATGTTACCTATGACAACGAATATCACTCGTGGCTTTGTGTAAGTTCCATTACGAAACAGCGTGGGGGCACACCTGCGCTTATGATTTCCCGATGGTAAAAACACATTATATGTTGTTGTATTACTTTTTTACAAAGGACAAACTAAAATGCAGTTACGGGTTTTAGACCAGCAAATGTGTGCAAATGTGTATTTAAAACGGCGCAGCAGCATCACATTACATTTTCATTAACAGGTTACAAACTAGTTTGTTGTAGCTATATGGGTGCTCAGTTTTTCCTGTTGTAAAATACATTTGGCCAAAATCGCAATTTACAAAAGATGAAATGTGTATGCACAGGCTATTTAAGTGTAGGCTGTATATTGGCAATAACTAGATGGCAAATGCTAGACGTCTCTCGTCCCACATCTCAGTCAGACATCAAATAAGT
>JACXGM010029838.1:0-13516 GCA_016801145.1 Umbra pygmaea
AACTTCTTGTTCTTAGTCCTATATCAATCTGTGTTTGGGGTCATTGTCCTGCTGTGACTGATCAGAAGCCTCCCTGATGGTATTGCATGACGTCCCTATGGTGCCTAAGACTTTTACACTGTAGGTGCGTTGGGTATTTCTGTTCTTTTACACGGTCATGGTTTGATTTTTTCAACTGAATGCAACCAATTCACTTTTTCCCCCACAGACAAAGAGTAGTGACGCTGAAATGAAAGACGTGACAATAAAGCACAGCGAGACATTGTCACATCCTGATCAAATACAACAAATTAAATAAATACAATTCTAAAAATGAGTAAATAATCAAATCGCTTGGATTTATGACGTGATTTATATAGTTGGCCTGAGGTGCTGGTTGGCAGTCGAGCTAGTGTTATGCAAAGTCAGGCAAACACTGTGTCCCAAAGGGTACACTTTTTACTAATGGTTAAATATTGTTTGACAAGAGCCCGGTTTAGGACTAGGGTCCTTATGTGGAATTTCCAGTATGAGTGAGGTCTCGCTGCATTCTTTCTGATGTATACAGACAGTATCATCGATTGTTCAGCAGATTTCCTGCAATTTAAAAAGAGTGCACGCTTGGTGCTGCATTTGGAGAACTTTCTGAATGTGCGTACGGAGCCCAATTTAGCCTTCGTCAAGGACAGTCGCTGAATACATTAGCCTTGGGTCGACTAAGAAAGAAGACTTACGCATAATAAGTAAAATGCCTGTCTCATGACTTAAGTATTGATTCGCCTCTACGGCAAATTAAGAATCGATGCAATGTGACCATTGTTAATCCCAGATCAACATGAGCGTAGCTTTAATCCCAGGTAGTTAATGAACTACAAGTGCATAAACAACAGCTATTGTTTTAGTTACACCAGGCAGAACGAACAGATGCAAATGGACCAGCTAATAAATAGGTGTGAGCGGGTCTAAACAGCGTTCAAGTAGACAACAGGGATTACATCGACGTTTTAGCCACTTTGCTGATAATTTTAAACTCTAAGGACACATTGACATTTTGGCTGGGGATTCGAACCGGCAACTATGATTAGTGACACGGTTTAAACTGGTTGCCAGTAGGGAGATGGAGATCCGAGATTAGCATACTGAGCCAGGGCATCAGTCAGTGAGTCTCTCAGTAGATGTCTCGAGTAGCTTTCGATCAATACAACCAGATTATCAGATTTAGCATCTCCATTCATTTTTCACTGTGAAAGAGGAGCTTTAGCTGTAAAGAGGACGCTTCTCTCCATCTGATAACATTACTCAACCAGCAACTGCCAGGGCTGTTGCCGGCTTTGATTTGAGCCAAGGGACAACATCTCTTTAGGACCTGCACTAGTTTTCTTATCAGCTAGGCCATACTGGGAACTACATCAGCAAATGTTTATTCAGTACATGTACTGCATTTGGCAAAACAGTCACATCTCCTTGTAGTAGTCCTTGAGATCATGTTTAATTAAAACTGTGACTTCTAATAAAGTCTTTAGTCTTAGATTTTATTAGAAGATGAACACTAAGGATTATTTTATGCTCTGTGAGTAACCATCAAATCCCACTATTAAGCCCACAGTGAATATTTCCCAGTTAATCCAACAACAGACATCTGTTTTCAGGATCAAATCGGAATCAAAAGTGGGCTTTTGCATTTGATTTCCAAGTGCTGGTCCAAAGTAAGTTACTGTTAGAAGAGAATGGTATCTGAGTAGGGACGAAGCCCCAGTCTGCCTGGGCTCAATGGACAGTGGTCATGGCATCACTTGGCAGGACAGACAGATTGTTTGAACATATGGAGGAAGAGAATAGGGGAGAGAGATCTGATGCACCACAGCACTGCCCACTCCATGAAATTTAGAACACACCATCTGCTGCGCACATACCACGCTACACCCTAAATAATGTGCTAACTTTGACTGTGATGCCATTTAGGACGGACAATTATTACGCACTCAAAGAAAGGTCCCTTGGAAAGGCAGGAGGACACAGTCAAATACGAAAACATTTAGTGGAACCTTCTAGACTCTGACGGTCTTGTATGATTTGTGTTCATGACTTGTGTGGAGCACTGGTTGCATGGGTGTAGGTGGTGTTAACTTGCGATTCGGCCTCCAGAATCTGGATTAGGACTTGAAGTGTAAATCCATATGGAGGTGATCAGGGAGACATTTCAAGTTGACATGCTAAGATGGACACTCCGAATGGCCAGGCAGTCAAGTAATGGGGCCCTATTATGAAGAAACATATCCCATCCGCCATCATCTGTACTTTATCTGTAGCTTTGCTGGGTACAGTCTGGAAAAGGGCACGCATTACTCACTTAAATTAAATGGGGATTTCACTCATCAATACAACGCAAGGAAGAAGATAATCCTTTCCAAAGCAGCAACGGGTAAATGATAAGGGTCCCATATCGCTGGGATATGGCCAGCGAATCCAGAAGGAAATAAGCAGAGCGAGGACAGCAGAGTAAATATACTTCTAATGGGAATTTCGGAGTGGAATGGGTGAAGGTTCTGACTGATAGTATAATTCTAATGCTCACTGATAACTTCAGCAAGCGGGCGAAAATCGAATTGGAGCTGTCCAATTTCTAGGTTGGATCATCTGCGCTGCGAGCGGCGGTGTACAGCTTTTCCGTTTTCTGTCCAAAAAAAGTGACTGATTGCACTTTCAGGGTAATAGTTCCCATTTCAGAGGCTTTCATGTCTGTGGAGTCACAGGAAGCCTGGCTACCATCTGATAAATCATCAAATTAAAGGCCATTATCATCATCACGAGGGGACGCTCTGTATAGGGTTGATCCCAAATGCCAACATAATCCCTAATAATGAGCTGCACTTTTTTGATTAGCGCCAATAGTGCACTGCACAGGAAATAGGGTATTGTTTAGGATTTACACTAGGACCACTCACTAAGGTGAAAATTGAGGAAGAAAAATAGACATTCATTTGTTCTGAGATTACGGAAAACCAACATATTTGGATGATGCGTGGTTACTATGGTAATGTGTAACACAAAATTGTGTAACAGTTCACTAAGACTACATCCCAAATGTCAGCCCATTCCCCAAATAGTGCACTACTTGCAATTGCATCTGAACAAATAAAGTGCAGTGTGTAACAGGGTGTATAGTTGTGTCTTTATAGCATTGCTGTAAATCATAGCTGTGCCTTTTTGTTTTAGATCTCTTAAACTAGAAATAGCTCATCTAAAGCAAGTAGAAAAACAAGGTCCATTTTGTGTTCAAGTCGTTGGAAAAGTTTTCGAAACATTTGAAGTCGAACATTGATGTTGATCCTGACTGAGGTGTCTTCTTTAAGCAGGGCATTGCAAAGAAAAAAAATGGTTCCAAATGGCACATACTAAGTTCTATAGTGCACTATTTTTGACCAAGATATTTCTGGGTTCCAAATTCCCCACATTCCTAAAATTTGCAATTCACATTTCTAAGATATGAAGTTGAAAACATTTAACATAAATAAATTGGATTTCTGAGGGAATAACAAAGACAATGTTCAATCAAAACTTCCTGCTTCGTAAAGCCTTAGGGGAAATGAGGACACTGGCTCTCTTACAAAAGCCACAAACAAAATACGCTTTGAGACCCATCCAAGAAAATGTAGTAAATACATAAAGATACCTAATCTTATTTCTGGTCTTCAATCCAGAGACTATGGGGAATTTTTATCCCTTTATTTCTCAGATCACTGCGTTGCCGAGCGTATTAGATAATATCATAGTCAGGAAGCCTGTAGACAGACGGCAAACAGGACAACAGATGTTGGAGTTAAACACTCTGCATCGGTCAAAAATGTCCTGGTCAAGAGAAGTGCACTATTAGGCAAAAGGATCCCATTTGGGACAGATTCCCTATATCTCTGACCAGATCAGAGGACTCCAGACTAAGATAGTTCTCGGTTTTGGGATATCCTGGGTACCTCTTCTCTTGATCGAAAAGGGAAGAACCAGACCAGGTGCTGTGCAGTGAACTAGGCTTAATCTGCCTTCCCAGTACACAGTACAAAGAATTTCCTGCCCTGATCCTTCAAGACAAACATTTCAAAGAAGGCCATCAAAACACCCCCCGCATCCTCCCTCATTCGCCCCTCGCCAGTCTCCTTCCTGTCTCTAAAGTTGGCGCTGCCATTCTCACATTGTGCTGACCAGGAGGGTCTGACCTGCAGAAACTGCCCTCAGATGGAATGTGCTCATTTCTGCATTGCAATGTTGAAAGACAGGGCTCAGGTTCTTTTAACCCTTAATGCTTTTTGAAGCGCTGTTCGAGATGACTGCCACATTACATGTACCTGTGTGGCATCAGAAACATTATTAGTGTAAAGCACTAAGGCTGTCCTGCTTTGGGACAAAGTTAAAGCATCCACCGAAATGCCTCTGTAAAGATGTCTTTAAATTTAAACATGGCTATGAATATGGTGAATAGGACCATCAAGTGATCAGTTATCCACGTAAACACCTTTCAAAGATAGGTGATACATCCATACCGTATGTAACTTAATAACGCTTCACCGAGCACTTTCTACAGCCTACCCTCTCCAAAATCTTATAAAAAAATATATGTTCAAAACAAGACCTGGGTACCCGTCATGTGTCGGAGAGTTCAGAGTGCCAGGCGATGCGTGTGTGTGGACTCATAAAGCCCGCGGCACATCAAAGAGCCCAACTGAAAATCTCCAGGAACGGTGTCAGCTCTTTTGGCAGGCTGACTCTGAGGTTCAAATCCCTTGAGATGGTCAGACAGGGAGGAGGCTTGAGGAGAACCTGACAGGACTGCCTTTAGACGCAGTACTGAGGGAGTGGAGAAGGTCAGCAGAGGCATAGTTACGAAGGTTGGTGGATGGTTTTGTGTGTGTGTGCGCGCACAGTGAAGGTGTGGGTCGGCGGAGGCCAGGCTCGACTGGAGGGGTGAACAGAGTTTGGTAGAAGACGGCCCAGTAATGGGCATCGGGAGACTGGTGTCCTGCAGAGCGGCACGTCTAATCCCTGGAGGCCGTTTGGGGCCAGCTGCTAACACAAGCCTGTTTCATTCACATTGTGGTGCACCATAAATAACAGCAGCGCTATGAGAGACTGTCGTGGTTTAAGTGTGCCACTTAAAGGCCCCCCCACTGTCGTTGCCTCTGACTGCAATCCAAATGGCACCCTTATTCCTTACGTAGTGTGATACTCTTGACTGGGGTACATAGTTTGGGATGCCTCCTCCGTGTCTGAGAGAACGGACAGAGGGCTTGGCGTGGAACAGGAGGTGGCGACATCACTGGCAGCCCTGTAAGGCCTCACGGAGCCAGGCATGACTCATGAGCCCTTGGGTAAAGCCTGCAAGCCAGGTCCAAGACCTCCATCCAAGAAGGACCCTATTCCCCCCAGTAGATTGTGCACTATGCTTAACAGGGGTCCATTGGGATCAGGTCAAAACTAGTGCACTGTAGAGGGAATAAGGGGACATTCAGGACAGACCTCTCTCCCCCCACCCTCCCCCTTCTCATGATTACCCCCATTACTCCTCCTTATTGAGCTGTCAGCTTCCAGCCCCTCATGAGACCACCCGCCTGCCACACTGGACCGCAACAAGGCAGCGGAAAAACAATACAGCCAAAATAACACAAGACCACACAGTCTGAGGTTGCGTCGCTAACTGAAGGGCCCGCTGCCTTCACAAAGAGATTCGCAGGGTAGAAGTGCTGATCTGGGATCAGATTAATCTCTTTCCTGTGTCATGACTAATATTACTATATGGACCGGGTGAACCTGATAGTACATCAGCCCTTCTCCTCCGATGTGCTAAAATGTACAGACAATAAGCTGAAGGAGAACTAGATATTTAGTGTCTAGTCAGCAATATATCATGTCCTTGCATTTGGTAATGCAGGCACATGTGGGAAACTCGTGTGTGGAATACAAGGGTGTGGAAGATAGTGATAAACCTACATGAGGAAATAGTCAAATACTGTCGATGTGCAGTATTGCTATTTTCATGCAGTGGACTGTATTCTAAACAAAATAAAAACTACTGCACACTACATGTGTTTCACACAATACCTTGTGTTTGTCTGAGTTGTCACGTCCAAGCAGCAGAGAAAGCCATCAGGGCATTGGAGGGGAGGCAGAAGTAACACAGGTATTATTATTTAGGCTGACATTAAGGGAAAAGCTGACACATTGTCCAGACAGAATAACATTAACAAAGGAGCCAGGGGGAAATTATACAAAAAAAAGGATTAGTACAGCTGAAGGGTGATCACTCGCAAATCCACTGCTTTTTTACAGGATTACACGGAAAAGCAGTCTGATGCATAGGATATTAATATCCTAAAATACCTTCTTTTTTTTTTTTAAAAGGGCAAGCTTCTGGTTTAATAAAGATTAGTTGTCAGAAACATGAATGGTGACGGTTAAAATAAAGACAGATTAAAATAATCTAAAATCAAATCTATGTTTAAGTGTCTTTCAGTAAAACATTATGACAACAGAACTAAGAGCTCTTTGTAGTGGTTTCAATGGTATAGAGACACATTTCCTCTGGACAGAAGCCGGGCAGTTCAGACGGAGAGGGTGGTTTCAGACCGCTTGGTTTTCATGGTGGTTTCCTGCATCGGCCAATAGAACCACAGCTCCAAAGGGCTGGCAGAGGCCCCCAGTAACCCCAGCCTGACCTCCTTTCCTGCAAATGTGCCAATGCTGCCACAGGGAACCCCCCCAGAGGAACTGATATACCATCAGTACACAGGCAGCACAAAATTACATGCTTCTACCCGTAGCGTACTAGTTTCAACCAGTAGCTATGGGCTCTGGTTAAAAAGGGTGTGGTATAGTTAAGAGCTTTCTTAAGTACGGGGCAACACAGAGCGCTTTGACACAATTCTTAGCTAAGGGATACTGGAAATATACCCAAATCCCAGAGATGTGTTTTTGTTGCCATATACCAGTAACCAATTAAATTACAGTAGTAAAAAGTGATATAATATCATAGTTTCACATACTACGGATATCTGCATTCAACATTCAAAGCCCTGGTTTATAATGAACCAATACAGCGCAAGGGGGATGTAGTATGTAGCCATTACACAACAGCTAAGGGACATTCTTGGGCTCAACACAATGCAGATTACTTGTAATTATTGGCAATCTACCTTAAATACCTGGTCACTTTTTGTTTTTACCAATATAATTAGAACAGCAAAATACATTTTCCAGTTGTTTACGGTCACATGAACCACAGGGCTTTCGGCCAATCAGCTTTCAGGACTCGTCTCCAGTTTAGAAATCGAGTCTCATTGATCTAAGCGACAATCCATATAGACAGCCCAGTCACTCTGACCCAGAGTGCAAATAAAGGCTATTTAGCATAACAGGCCCACAAACTCACCACCAGGTCTATTTAACTGACACGCATCATGAGGACAGAGAAACAACGCACACCAATCAGAAAGCATCACTGCTGTTACATCTTTTGCACAATCATGAATTACAAGAATGAAATAAAAAACAAAAAACATGGATGATGTTAAATAACTGGAAATGATGAAGAGCCCCTTAGTTGATTGTCTAAATTGATTGGTTGGTAGCGAAGTGACTAACTGCACAGTGAGCTTCACTGTCTTGGCGTGATATAAATCATGTGTTAAAAGGATGTTCGCAGGGAGTCCAGTGCATATTGATTAGTCATTATTTGTGCTAACAGACCAGAGGTGGAAAGGGGGGTGGGGCAGTGGTCATTCATTACCCAGGAAAAACCCCAGGATCAATAAGTCTGCATACAAAATGGCACCTGATTCACTAAATAGTGAAGTACTTTGACACACATAGACAAATCCTCATCCTACATTTCATGGAGCACTGCAGTAAAGAAAACAGAAAACAAGTCACATGAAATCACTATCTGTGATGATTCCCCCCAATATAATGTAAGTTACTTAGATGTGTCTTTGTAACCTTACAATGAAAGTCATTAGTTAACACGCTCCAAGCAAGACCACAAACACACAATCACATTATCTCTTTTAATATCTTCCAGGGCTGGAACTGCGCAAAAGTAGCAGGGCACTTTAGAGAATGGGCGCCATTTGAAATGCATGACTTAAAGCTTAACAATGCAACTTGCAAGAGCTGAAATACTTCTACCTTACTATCCCAGAAAACACATATGACATGGGTTCACTGTCAATGCTGAAAGCTCTACATTCTTCATACTGTTTTTCTCCTTTGTTAAAATGTTTAGCCACTATAGTGTAATATGCTTCAAACACAAAAACAACTTTGCCATGCACGTCCTACTTCTTTCAGACTGTGTTTGGTTTCGACCTGCTATGTCAAATGCATCACTTCCAGTTCTTCCTGCCAACGCGCATCTTGACCAATGATATGTATAGCAGCAGGATTTCTGTGAATGCTGCAAACTCCTATTGTGGGAACTCATTCCACGATCCAGCCTAATAGAATAACCATTTAATAATACAAAAATCCTATGTAGTTAAGCTTTAAAGTAGAATACCAGCTTTCATCCTGAAGCTAGAATAGATGGCTCCTTAGCAGGAAAGTGGCACACAAAATATAATCTAGGGGCAAATACAAAATATAGTCTATTGCTCTTTTTTAAATGTCTTCACAATGTCATCTGCGCAGTGTGTTTAATGTCCGCTAACTTTAACCGCTGATTCCTGAAGGAAAAAAAAGAAGAAAGAATTCTATGGAAGTTCTCTAGCCATGAGCAGGCTTTTAAAAAATGTATTACGGTATGAATCCAACAACAACACACTGCATATTTGATGTAAGTTAAATGGTGATTTGGTCATAAAAAAAATTAACAGGGTGCTTTTTCTTTTTTCCTAGCAGTGACTAAAGTTAGAAAAGAAAACTGAACACTGGATGAAATTTCCTCAAACTATTTTTTGGGTGAGTAACAGTCTAACATCAAGATGAAAGGAAATTAAATTCTCCTTTAATGTGCACACTAGATATGGATCAAAGACTCTATTCCATTGTGGAGCCTGTCAGAACTGTCAAGTCCTTCCTACTCATCCAAAGCTGTCCTTTTGTTAAAGGCACTACACTCAGTGTTGCAACTCAGGTGCTAAGAGCCCCACCAGCCTGCCCGGGATCAGACGCTGAGGAACTACACACATGTACAGCACACACACGTACATGCAGGAAGACACAATGGGCCCCAACCAAGAGACATGTCAACTCAATGCCTCAAACTGGTCCCCGCTCTCAACCCACGGGCTGCCATGTTTTCCACTAACAACCAAAGGGCTTCTCCCCGGTCAATTCTGAGTAGCACCAGAAGGCCCTAGCTCACCATGTCAAGCCCACATCCCTTCACTCCAACCCAGGGGATTGAGACCAGAATTGTACTCCAAATGACACCCTACCCATCTACTATATACTTCACCTAAAGCAGTGGACTATTTTGGGAATGATGTGCAGTTTGGGATGCAGACTTGCTTCTGACAGCCGCAGAAACACCCCCGCAGTGAAACGCAGACCTGTTTAAGGTCTGGATCTTCTCAGTGATGCGATGTAATAGATATTCAACATAATAGGAAAGTTATCAGAGCGATCTTGTAAATGTTCCTAATTAAGAGTAATTAAGATTCCTTTAATCCGTCACAGACGTGTGGTAGAGGGCTGACAGCTGGGTTCCAAAGGCATGCATCCGCTTTTTTTACGTTTGTCCGAGGGCAGAGTGGTTGTTTTTTTGTATTGTTCCGGGCTTTCGAAGTTATCAAAAGCACCTGTGAATCTGTGACGAGCTTACTGTGTTACTGACTTCCCTTATTGTTCTACTCATTTCATAACATCTAAAACCAGGCTCCTAAAACAGACAAATGCTACTCATATCCTCCACTTAGTTTGAACTTAGTCATATACAGTACTTGACACAATGCCAAATTAGCATAACAAACAAGGGATTTAAAAGGACTGACTGGGTTGTGTTTAGTTTAGATAGCTATTGCCACAGCAATCTCCAAACGGCAAAAACAGTAGACGCATAGCTTTCATTCATTCTAGTGCTAATTTCTATGGCATTCACAAAGGAAGCAATAGATTCTTAGATATCAATACAATTAAAATTCAAGTCAAACATTCGTCAAGTCAAGAAAATTCAAATCACGCTCGCTATGCCAAATACACTTTTGTTATTTATTCAATCTTCTGAATGAAAACCCAGTGGGCCTTAGATCTCCTGTCTTTATCCCTAATTAGCCAAATTGCTTTTTCAGTTAAATCATTTCATTTAATTAAACAAAGAAAACAACTTTTTGAGGGAACTTTTCTGGGGAAGAGAAGTAATTGCTTTGAAGTGAGTGAGTGAAACAGCGGTCCCCTAAGCACTTGACTGTTTGCTGAAATTGCAACGTAGTGCACTAAAAAGGGGATAGCGTGACATTTGGAAGGGAGCCTTATTTTCATTAGACAAAGTCTTTGAATGCAAACAACAACCAAAGCCATTTTCATTTCGATACAGTTTGGATGAAAAGTGACACGCACAATCTCGCATGCACAAACACACTGACACGAAAACAGACATACTCTCAGTCAGTTGGGGAGTAAACTTCGTGATTTATCTCCATTGGAAACCTGTCAGCTCATTTCACATGTTGGACAAATTAAAACGCATAGTTGATTGGTTTGCATAGCGCTACCGTTGTGAGCTAAACACATGACGTACCAGCAAGGCTGAATGGGAGAGTGAGTTTCCATTAAGCTAAAAAAATGAAATAAACTCAATTATCAGTGAGTTCCCAGCGCTATATAATAAGAAAGATTATATCTACAGCACCAATATTTTCCTCAATTATTAATATTTAAATGAGTGCCTTTGTCAGTCAAATGGCAGGATTTCTGGCTGTGAATTCACAATGTACATTGGGAGGAAATGTCACCAGTACAATAAGCAATAATAGGATTTACTCTCTTGACATCCTTAGCTGATGTAGTTCCGCAGGCTTAGATTAGCGAGACAGTTCTTCTCACATTTCCATAAATGCATAATATTACACTGATACAGTGCGGGCTAACTGTCTTACTCATCCATCACAGGCTAGGTGAATGATAGTGAATCAACCACATGGTTGAAAAAATACATTTTTGTTTCAATGCTGAGGTAAAATGAAAAGTTATGCGACTCTTGCTGTATATCTGAGCAATAAATAACTCATAGTATGCTATATTTTCTGAACTGATGTAATAATTATCAATACAATAGTAAGCTACCGATAAGTATGTATACTGTAATTATCCTTTAAAATGAATACTACATGCTTAACTGGTGTAATCATTGTACTATTGACAATTACTTCAGTTAGTTACGTTACTGTAAAAATAATATCAGCACAACGACTTTAAAAATGATCTGTGACAATAATTATGGGTTTATGTTCAGGATCTGTGTTTCAGCCTGTGTAGCCATTTTATGTATTTGTTGATGACAGCTTTATTGGGAAAATGACCTTTAGTCACCGTTATCCAGCTGGCTGAAATTTGACACCACTGAAAGTGGCTACATTGGACACTGGGTACAGATTTGCCCCCTGTAGTTTGTTTAAAGGCTTGTTGAAAGCTAACCAACCAAGCTAAATATGTAAGGTCAGGGTCTTATTTAAGGCTCTGACTCTAAATACCTAATTTTTGACAACAACATTGTTGGTGTGTCACTGGGAGACTAGCGTGTAAACAGAGGTGATTCTAGAGTCTCAAGGGGCCCGAAGCAGAAGATCTGATCTTTTCCCCCATAACACTTTTGACTAATGTTCATTGCCATTATATTCCCAAAACCCCCATTAAATAATCATTGCAACAGTAGATATGAGGGGGTGGGGAATTCAGCGAGTTTCTGTTTAGATGTTGCTGTCAATGCTGCAGATTCTATTTGGCCACCTAGAGTCTTGGGGGCCACAGTCTTTATGCTACGCCTATGAGTGTAAACAGCCTACTAGATGGAGCTGTAGCGGGTTTGTCAGAGTAAACATTGTAGCATCTAACCTCAGACAGATGTTCTTCAAAATCTAAAAAACACATTTGCATAGCATAAATTGAAAATGGCACTTTGAAGAAAAGATAAACTGAAGTGGACAGTTGTATAACATGATGTATTTTCAATGTAGCCCTGTCTAGACATTCTTAGATGGAAAACAAACTTGAGCATGGTGCTTGTACATTGCTGGCATAGCCATTTGTGTTGCATTAGTTTTGAGAAGCCCTCAGAAACTGTGAAAGGTACAGTATATCTGCACACAAGCAAGACATGCCCATTTTATGATGAAAAACCACACTTCAGGCTCCGTGTGTTATAGTGTGCTATGTTGATGACTCTCAGGACATCTTCATTACGGTGGCCTCGGGTTCGACCCTTGTTGCAGGCATCACAGACTTTGCCCGGGGCTAAAATACGTGGCAAGGCAAATTGTTACAGCGCTTCCAAGGATAAGCGAGTAGATAAGTCGGACTGGTACCTTGTTAAGCTGCTCTCCAATGACCCCTTGGGTTGAGATTGGGCACCTGTATGCTAATAATGATTATAATAATAATAATCAAAATTCCCCCCTATAAAGATAAACATAATGGTGTGGATTTAGCCCAAAAACTATGGCATGGGCAAAAAGCAAAAACAAGCAGATACAGCAACTATTTATATATAGGTCCTTCTCAAGAAATTAGCATATTGTGATAAAGATAAACTTTCATATATTTTAGATTCATTGCACACAAACTGAAATATTTCAGATAATTTATTGTTTAATACTGATGATTTTGGCATACAGCTCATGAATTAATTAAAAGAATTAGCATATCATGAAAAGGGTCTCTAAACGAGCTATTAACCTAATCATCTGAATCAACTAATTAATTCTAAACACCTGCAAAAGATTCCTGAGGCTTTTAAAAACTCCCAGCCTGTTTCATTATCAAAACGGCAATCATAGGTAAGACTGCCGACCTGACTGCTGTCCAGAAGGCAATCATTGACACCCTCAAGCAAGAGGGTAAGACACAGAAAGAAATTTCTGAACAAATAGGCTGTTCCCAGAGTGCTGTATCAAGGCACCTCAGTGGGAAGTCTGTGGGAAGGAAAAAGTGTGGCAAAAAACGGTGCACAACAACAAGAGGTGACCGGACCCTGAGGAAGATTGTGGAGAAGGACCGATTCCAGACATTGGATGACCTGCGGAAGCAGTGGACTGAGTCTGGAGTACAAACATCCAGAGCCACCGTGCACATGCGTGTGCAGGAAATGGGCTACAGGTGCCGCATTCCCCAGGTCAAGCCACTTTTGAACCAGAAACCACGGCAGAAGCGCCTGACCTGGGCTACAGAGAAGCAGCACAACAAAACAACAACAAATTTTGCATGTCATTCGGAAATCAAGGTGCCAGAGTCTGGAGGAAGACTGGGGAGAAGGAAATGCCAAAATGCCTGAAGTCCAGTGTCAAGTACCCACAGTCAGTGATGGTCTGGGGTGCCATGTCAGCTGCTGGTGTTGGTC